>CAAKHB010007932.1:181169-240482 GCA_901007665.1 Aeoliscus strigatus | reverse complement strand
TTATGACCCCCCCCCCCCCCCCCACTGTCAGCAGATCCCTCAAATGTTCTGAATGAAAAATGTGGATGGAGTCAGGCGGCAACATGCCAACATGCCAATCCACTGTGCAGACTGTGGTCCGTTCCACAGAGCAGGTTCAGTCAAAATCCTGAGTGTGTTAATGCTGAAATGAGTTTTCGATTCTATTTTCAAAACTGACAGAAATCAATCATTATTGAAAAACGTGAATGATATTTCTCATTTTTCCGACTGGCAAATGGTTTCCAACACAAAAATGAAAAAAATATCACAGAACTTAGACAGATGATCGCTTTTTTCAGCTGCTCAGAAACAAACAGCATTACTCACTCATAAAAGCACAGAAGAAGACATGCACTCACCGGGTTCTCAGCATTGGTCCAGATGATGTGAATGAGTTGTTGCAGCAGGCTGCTATTGTCAGACAGAAGACGAACACCAGTCATCCTCCAGATTTCAGCCACGCATTCTTTGACCTTCTTCAGCCAGAGCGTCAAAACTGTAACATCATGTCACATCTAAGCAGACTGCTTTGAACACCTGACACTGACAAGAATACATTACACACCTTCAAAGGCAAAGTAATGGCTGTCCAACTTCTCCTCACACTGAGCAGATATCAGAGGAAACAAACCATCCAGCAAGATGCAGCACTGCAAAGACAGACATGACGCTACGGTGACGAGGACAACCACATCAACAGTGAATCTCTTTGTTCTTTGTGTCAAATATGTACTTCTGGGGCATCCACACGTGACGTGAGCAAAATGTTGGGTCGGCAGCAGGTCAGCAGGCCCCTGCTCACAGCCAGCCGCTCCTCCCCGTCCTCCCCTGTGGGGCTGCACCACACCTGGAGAGCACCGACAGTCAGCGGCCAGGGTTCTGAGAAACAGCAGGAACAACTGTCAACAGCTGGCAGATGCACTGGAATGTTGGAGGACAAAACACATCTTAAAACCAACTTTTACAGCTTGACTTTGAACCCCACAGAGGTTTGTTTTTTGTTTTACGACTGAAATAAAAAAGAAAATGACACACTCAGAGTTCACGATTTGTGAAACATGTTTTTTTATTATTTCACACTTAGAGACAGTTCTGTTGGGTGGGGTTACAGTGGTTCCCTGGTATATGGTACCTACATATACATATGCCAATACAGAGTAATTCACACACATTATTATATTATTCAGTCACAGCTATACAAAGAGAGTTCATGATTTGTGTAACAACTTTACTGTTTTTTAATACCCATTTGACTATTAATGACTAAATGATGTGTTGATGATCAATGAATTTATTAGAGTAGATTAAATTAATGTAGGACATTAATATTGGGTGGAAATGGGCTGCTTGGCCGAGGTCTGCGCTCTCTGAGTTCTTTATCACTTATTTTTGTGGTTTTCATTTTATGTTGTATCTGTTTTTATTTGTTTGACTTTATTCTGTTTTATGATTATTGTATGCTTGATGGGCAGCACTATCAGCTGTGGTTGCTTTTAAAGCGCTCTACATATAAAGTTGCATTGGAGGGGAAGGTTTGACCATTTTCTCTCCAACAGCAGTGGCGGTCACATACCTGCATGACAGACCTGCAGCAGACTCCAGGCAGCGGCTCCTCCAGCTCTGCTCTCTGGTGCTGCGTCAATCAACATGGCCACAGCAGTGCCGGCCAAGAGACGAGTGTCCCTGGTGCAGCTCTGCAACACAAACATTACTAACAAACATATTTGTGGTTTCAATGAGTCACTGGACTCGCAAAGTAATAAAACACCTGTCCAAGGATGATGTCCATTAGAGCCTGCAGGATCTTCTGCAATGCTGGACTTTTCTTCTCCTTGTCCCACACTGACGGAGAAACATCAGCGGACAAGAGCTGAAATATTTGGAGACACACCTGCAGATATTATAGGTCTCTGATCAGTTACAGGATCCCACGACAAGTCTTTAATGGATGCATGAGTTGTGAAGCACACAGCTGGACATGAACAGTCATTACAGTTGTCATTAGACTGAAATACGTCAAAACAAATCAATTCCCAGAAGTACACACACCTTAACAGCAAGGTAGCACAGCGGTCCATCACGCAGGGACTGTTGTTGCAGCAGGTGAGGGAACAACTCCGATACTTTACACACAAAGGACGACCATATGTCTCGCCACACTTCTCGACCAACGTTGCTGTCTTCCAGGAACATACAAGCTGAGCCATGAACATAATAAGTGTGTGTGTACCAAGTTCAACAAATGCATGGTTGACATCTTCAGTCGACACTAACCTCGCTGTAGGTCCTCAAACGATAACATCTAAAACAGACAATAAATAAATTATCTGCTGTGTCTTTAGGTGAAGAGCATGAGACGAATGTTCTGTACCTGCTCAGTGTGAACTGTGGAGTACAAACAGATGTGGGTTTCTCGATAAACCAGTTGGTGGTCCATCGTTGCCAGATGTTGCAGCATCTGCAACGATAACTACAATGAGATGGCATTTACAATACAGATGCTAGAGAATGATGAAAAGTTCTGTTGAGCTGACCTTGTCCACTTTCCGACAAGCCGTGGAGATGCTGACCATCTCCAGCTGGAGACATATGAGGAGCCTGACCAGAAGCTGGAGATGATGGTCCTCCACATCTGACAATGTCCTCAGCAGCTGGGCAGCCTCCTCCAAACAGCGCTCCTTGCATCGTTTTAGGCTGCTCCTGTCATGTCGACAATTATTCAGTGTCCGGTCTTCAGAATATAATAACAGGACCAGAGATCAAGTCAAAGGAACAAATACTGTTTGCAGGACAAGGTGTAACTGATGCTGAGAGCTAACTACAAACCTGGAGGTTTCAGATAGTTTATCAACAAAGAGCAGAAGTTTTTGGTCCACATCTTCTCGTGTGTGCTCGTCTTTAAGCGCACAGTCTTGGAGTTTTTTTATGAGATCCTCAAATGACAACATTGTGGCGGTACCACCACTGTGCAGTTCTTCGCTGTCTTAGAGTGGACAGCTGGGCAATGTGCTCGCATGTGACACGTGACGTTTAACTCTACTGCTGATTAACGGCGGTGGTCTGAGCGGAACGGTGATGTGCTGCCCCCTGGAGGACATACACTGTGCCGATCATGACTGGACCTGCAACAAATTTAAGAATAATCAGGAAATAATCAGTATGTGGTGAACGCATAAACAAGGTGGCTTAAACACTGGATGGGAGGTGTGAGAGAAAATTAAAGAGGTCAGATTCCCTAGCCTTATGTCTGACCTATTAACATCGATGTAGATATAGATAATCAGAAGTACCATGTGATTAATTGAGATTACAAATTTCAGTATTAGTATTCAGTATTAGTTTCTTTCACTGCGCATTTAGAACCAGTGTAAGGAAATTGAACGGATTGTGATTCCCAGTACTCAAGTGGCTGCACGTCTTTACTGCTCCAGACCGGACAGGGGCGCTGTCACCTGGTTTCATTGTATCTGTGTAGTTTTTGTCCCCCGAGGAAGATGGTTGTTTCTGCGTTGCCAAGACATCGCGGATAGTTAGCTGTTAGTATGTCGACCTCTTCACCTCGAGAGAACAATGCCTAACGTGGTCGGTGTTTTTTTCCCCTCGTCAAATTCACATTTCATATGTCTTGTGCTGCTCGCCTCCTTGACTGAAGCCCAAAACATTGTCGGTAAGGCCTTAATATCACAGTTAACGTTAGACTAAGGTCGCTAATGACAGGCGAGCATAATTGTTATGTTTACTTTATGTATGTTTCTTTAGTCTGTATGTGATGCAGTAATGTTGCCATTATGCTCAATAGCTTTCCAGCCACCAGTTATCTTTGCAAACGGACCCACAGTCAGGGGACTTTTGATTGGAAACACGGCGGGCGTCTCTCTGACTGTGCGGACAGTGTCTCCGTCCAATACAACAGGTACAGGCTCGTCCCCATGTGTTTGTTTGTTTTGCTGACACGTCCTTGTTTACACTATGTTTCTTTTTCAGGAAGAATTGAACCCGCATCGTGTAAGGCTGAAGCTGAGGCGACACAGTGGGTCCTTTTAAAGGAACAAGTTGGAAAGGTTTGTTTTGTTTTACCAAATAAATAGGAAAAGTGCTAACTAACGTGATTATATGTTGATCTTGTGATAAACTGTAAATCAAGATTTCTATTTGATTCTGGTGATAGTATTTAGGTGTGACCACTCTCTCCTTTATCCTCATGTTTGTTATGTGTCCTAGACTGCACTTCGAGTTGAGCTAAGACTCAATAAAAGTCTGCATTTGTGTGGCAACAATGACACGGACGCAGACTGTTGTCCAAAGCCGCTGTGTGTTCTGGAGACCCTTCAGGTGTCAGCCTGTATGGGCAGCACACCTCAGGCAGCGCTTCTGATCCAGGCTACTATTTATGCACGTTTGGTTTCTTTTAATGCTGGATCTGGTAAAGAAACTTATATCTCATTAATATAAACTCATTACAAGCATTGCTCTGGCTCAAAGACATCCACAAACTAATCACTGTTTCTATTTTAGATAATAAAACAGTCATTCCAAACCAAGTGTATCAACCCTTGGGCCCTTGTCCCTGTGACCTGACTTTCAGAAGATGTAACATACGCTGCTGTTGTGACAAGGTACCAAAGTGCTTTTTTTTAAGACAGAAAGCTAATATACATGCTTGCACCATTAACAAAGCATTTGTATTTAAACAGGACTGTTCCACTGATGAGTTGAAGCTGTTTGAGCGCAATTGTCTCCCAGGGCCCTTTGGTGGACAGGTCACTCCAACTCCAGACTATCAGTGCTCTGTGCAAAGACCTGAAAACTCTCCAGATTGGTTTCCATTTTTATGTGTCAAGTCCCCGCCTGAAAACAACCCTTACCTTGGACTCTTCTACCAGGGAGACAAGATGTGAGGAATATTTTTCTTAATATTTCAGTCAGTTTACTTCTTCACTCATGTTTCTCATCTTTTGTCCTATAATTTGTGTAGTAAACCAAAGCCTGGCCCGACGTTCCAAATGCCCATGTTGTCAGCACCAGTGCCAATTAATATCTACACCCAAGGAAGTCCCATTTTCACATGGAATGATCAGTTTTTTACTATTCCACAGGTGTGACATGTATTTCCAATTCACAATTCAACAACTGTTTTATTTAAATTGTTTGTGTTATATACAGCCACAAATATGCATTTTCACAAACGCTGCTACTTCAGTTTTTATGACGTCAAGGATATATGTGCTGCTTTAAAGAAGGAAGGACTGGGGTAAAGTCATTTTCTCTGATGAATCCCCTTTCCAATTATTTGCATCATCTTGTCTGGAGAAAAGGTGAGCGCTACCAGTACTCTGTCATGCCAACCATAAAGCATCCATAGACCATGTGTCATGTGTCAGGTAGCTTCTCAGCCAAGAGAGTGGGATCACTCAAAACACAATGGTACCAAAACATCCTCAGAAACCAACTTGTCCTCAACACCACAAATATTGACTTCTTTTCATAAATGTAATGGTGTTGTCAATGAAATCCTTTGGCAGTTGTGAAATGCTTGCGATTCAGTGTACCATATCTGACACATCTGACAAAAAGATCTGAGAACACTGAAGCAGCAAACTTTGTGAAAACCAATATCTGTGTCTTTCTCCAACCTTTTGGCTATGGATGTAAGTATTTGATAAGTATTTGATATATTTTTGTTCCACAGATGGCTCTTGGACGCTGTGTAAACAATGCTCCTCTGGCATTCTTGGAAAATGTGATGGTCAAATGTGTCACTGTGGTGCGCTCGTGTCCAACTGGCTCTCCTCTCCAGACACGACCAATGGATTTGAGTGTTCATGTGAAGACTGGACTCGGGGGTGTGTTTAACCTGCCAGACAAAAGGCCGTTATTAATCCTATCTGAATACCCTGAATTCCCTTCTCATGTGTTGCTGTAGGTGAGGTCGCCGTTGATGTAACTGATGAAGTGGCTGATGACATGAGTCAGTTTATTGGTGCTGCTGTGTCTTCAGGTTTTTGGATTTTGGATGAATTACAGTACAACTTTACAATGACATACTTAACATGACAATTAAATGTACATACTTGCTTATTTGCTTTTCAGAAGTTGACATACAGGTATGTACTAATGTGACCTTGGCGTTGGATTACAAGTTCTATTGGAAAGGAAATGGCATCACAAATATCACACTGAGACGCACAGTTGGGGCTGTTGCTTTAAAGGACAGTGGTAAGTACCAGTAACACACAATGTGCATAGACAGATAGAGTTGATCATTATTGGGCGAATTGTATTGTATTTCTGCTTACTTTGCAGTGGAGTTAACTACAAGATACTCTGCTGTGTTTCTGAATGGTGATTTCATGGGTGAGCCCAACTCAGGAAACTCAGGTGAGCACAAGATGCTTTTTTATGACATATATGACACACTCTGCTTCAGTGGTTAACACTCAAAAGCCTGACGTGACAGGATATCAGGTGGGAAGGCCTGTTATTGCTGGGATTGTTGATACTTTGGAAAATCACACGGACTCGGTGCAGAGGACATCGGTTCATCTCTGGAAACCAGGTGAAGGCCAGTTTGTGGGGAACACATTCAGCTCTGTAGTGTTCTTCTGTATATCAACAACATGAACAACAAACTCATCAGCTTTTTTCTGATTGGCTTAAAAGTGAGTGATGGACTCTGTTCCACTGCTGAGAGAATGCCAGTTGTGTTTGGTGAGAATTCAACATCAGGTTGTCTGTTACCGATCAGCCAGCAGAATCTGACACAGTGTGAGCACCTGAGGTGAGAGGTTCAGCTCGAGTTCACCTTTAATCCATGATATTGGTCTCAGTGCTGCTGCTTTCAAATGTAATGTTTTGTCTTTTAGGGAGGCAGTCACTTCTCTCCAGGCTGCTTTGGTTGGAGTCACATATGTTGCAAAGAATGGAAACCCAGATTCTTTAAATATTGCAGACTGGGTGAACATAAGCTGTAAGTATATGGAGCAAACCAACTTTTACATCTTTGTCCAATGAGATCATGCATGTGTTTACAACAGAAATCCCATTTCTGACACTTGAAACGTTTTGCAAATTTCAAAGTGTTATACAGAATATTTTACCAACTTAAAATATTAATTTCAGTTATCAAAATGAACTCAAGCACACGAATGGAAGACATCAACAGTTCATGCAGTGGGGTTCCTTCCCATCTGCATATCCATGTTTGGAGTTTATTCACTGGAGTGGTCCAAGGGAAACCCCAAAGAAATATCCAGGCTATGCAAGTGAGGTCTGTATGAAACACCTATAGTAATCACTATGCATGGAATAGTCTTGGCTTGGCTTTTCAATGTTGTTTAATTGTACGGTAATAAATATTTCCTGCTTGTGTGTGGTAATTCTTAGTTACAGCCTGTCTGACTGGGCACTGGACTGTGGAGGAGGTGATGTCTCTCAATGTGAGGATCCAACAGAGACTCAGTTGTTTCCTCTCACGTCCTCTCTTACCTTCACTGACATTCCTATTAACACTGGACCACCAAAAACCAGGTGCTTCCCCAAGCAGCAACATTTCAGCTACCAACTGGAGCTGCATAAATATGTGTTTATCTGACTGATTCTAACTGAGTGTGATGCTCTGGTTTGTGTTTCCCAGGTTTCAGATCAATTACACAGAGTATGACTGTAACAGAAATGATGTATGTTGGGCTGAGCTCGCCTTTCCTGTCACCAAGTATTACACAGGTGAGATTTTAAAACCTACTTTAAGTTAAATTACAGTTGTGTAATTGTAACAATTAACTGTACAAATGCTGTTGATGATGTCTTTGCAAGTGCATACTGGTTTCTCCACACATTTCCACATTTCTGCAAGATACATGTAAGTGTAAAAGGGAGTGTTGAGGAACATTACTGGCTAATTTTCTTTTTACTTTCCTTAGGTGAGCCATTTTCTCTGTCACTGGCCAAAGGCCTTATCTTGGTTTTCTTCTTTATCTCTGCTTCTGTTCTTGGGACTCCATGGAGACAAATTCGGCAGGCTTGGAATAGTTTCTCTAAATAATAGTTAGATGTTTGATTAACACTGTAAGAATATTATTTTAATAGTAGACTGTGTTAGAGGTGAAACAAAGTAATTGTCACTGCAATGTAGTTCCACTTTTTATATTGTACATTGTTCATAATGTAATATATATGTGTTTTTGTAAATAGCTGTTGTTGCACCATTTTGTAATAAAGTTATTTTCAAGATGACTCTGTCATTTATTTTATGAACCTGGAACACTTTACAGCGTGTGTCACACACAACATGGATGAGTTAATATGTTATTGCTTCCTGATCTGATTTTGTGTTTAAAAAGGTATAGTGAAATAATGATGGTTCAAGTTTATCCTTCAGCCTGTGTACACAGTTAATATAATAACAATGCCTTCATGATTTAATTGAACCTTTTAGAGTTTTTTCGTCTATTTTTCTTCTTGTCTTACTTGACTGGAAATGAATATTCCTCTGGGATAAATCTGACTCCAATTCTGATTCTTTCTCTTGTATGCCATTCTAAGGGAGTTAAGTCTAGTCATTTGTTCGAAGAGCGCACATGTCACCCCATGTCCACCTCCTTCTGTACATAAATAAGATTTTCTTTGCTCATACACCTCTCCAGCAAGCTATCTGACAATCGGTCTGTCAGGTTCCGTGTTGTTATAATCGTAACACCTGACAGGTACCATACACCGTAAACATGTCTTAGCGGAAACCGATGACAGTTTGCTCTGGTGCGTTGTGCGCAGACTCCGTACGGCGGCCGTGATTGGTCAGACGTACACGCACCGCTTTGCTGGAGGCTGGTCGACGGCTATTCAACAAGAGTGCGAAGTGACGTGGAGAGTGTCAAGCGGACGTGTGCTAAAACTTCATGAACTACGAGAAAACTGCTTTCATTTTTTTACGAAAGCGCCATTAGCTGGTTTATTTTCGGGCTCCTCACATCTTTTATTCAAACTTTATCGGGACAAGTGTTTCACCCAGGGAATAACACGTCGCTGGCCGATTAGCCTCTTAGCTAACAGAACAGGCACAAGCTCTGTTGCAACGACAACTAGTTAAAGTCACCAGTGTTGTAGTTGGGCACCGTTTTTACACCGATGTCAAAACATGACAAGGGGCGGGGATAATTTTACGACTCCATCTGACGTATAATTTGACGAAACTTCGTAGCTTGCTAATATTAACCAACCAAGGGAAATAGTGCAAAGTGTCAAGATGGGCTCACTGCTGCGCGGTGAGGAGATGTGCCTGGCCCAACTCTTCCTGCAGTCTGGATCTGCATACGACTGCATCGCAGAACTTGGAGAACTTGGACTTGTGGAGTTCAGAGATGTAAGTCCAGGAGTGAATATGTGATAATAATCTGTCCCTTTGAACATGAGTTTGCTAACACGTAGCACACATGATGAAGTCTAGTCTGATTTCAAGTTTGTCCACAAACGGGTTCCGCTCTAACTGCTGTGTAGTTGTTGTACCTATCACTATTGTCTCTTGCTCTGTTTTCAGCTCAATCCCAGTGTCAACACATTCCAACGGAAATATGTCAATGAGATTAAAAAATGTGAAGAGATGGAAAGGATCCTCGGTAAGAATATATAATTTATATCACAATTCACTAAGATTTACAGTGCAGGTATAGATGCAGAGGGAGTTAAGACAAGGCTGTGATGGGACTCAAAGCAGTTACCCACTGAAAGACCATTTGAATTGGGTTTGCACGCACTGACCCTGCACACATGAGAAATGTTAACCTGCTTCCAGTAGAATTCCATGAATTCAATGATAGTTTGTGCTCAGTTCCGCAAACCTTCTTTTATCAGATTAAAAGCAGAGACTCTGTCAGACTGCTTCAGTGAAGTATTCGTAATATTGGTGAATGCTTTTGTACAAGTGTTTCAGACTGTTTCACGTGTGTGGTGTATTTTAATAGGATACCTTTTGAGAGAAATCAAGAAAGCTGACATTTCCTTACCAGAAGGAGAGGTGAACCCGATGGCTCCTCTGCCCAAGCACGTCATGGCCATAATGGTTTGTTGTTTGCTTTGATATCCCCACATATCATTTTGGAATGCTACATGTGGATAGCAGTATTCCTTGGCAATTTGTAATGAATACTCCACAACAACATTAATGTTCATTGGTCATTCCGTGTGTGTTGGTGTGTTTTAACAGGAGCAGCTGCAGAGACTGGAAGTGGAGTTGGGTGAAGTGACAAGAAATAAAGAGAAGTTGCAGAAGAATCTGCTGGAGTTGACGGAGTACACACACATGCTCCGTATCACTCGCAACTTTATGCAGAGAACTGCTGAGGTTAGTGGGTCACGCTGCAATAGCTTCGTAAGTCTTGTTTTTTAATGGTGATAAAATGTTTCTCCAGGTTATAACAACTAGAATGTGCTTGTTCGATTGGATTTTCTTCTTTACCTTCTCTGTGCATCGTCTTTCAGAGAGAGACATTACAAGTACAGTATGAAGAGTTTCCTTTCCTAGAAAAAGATACAGTGATGGACTACAGCAGCATGCAGAGACTGGGAGCCAAATTGGGGTGAGCTTGATGCTAAGTCTGCTAACGACTATTTTGAACTAGTCATCGACTACTGTAACAACTAGTCATATTATGAATTGCACAAAAAACAATGGCTCTTATTTATGTTTTTTTATCTTGCATGCAGTAATAGACCAGCTATTAGCAGGGGTGCTCATTATCTTACAGAGACTGAACCTTCTAAAAACCATGCTTCCTCTTCCAATGTCCATGCATAGCTGAGGTGGTTCTGTGGTATTCCAGTCTCAGCTGGCAAACATTGCATGTCACTGGTTTTTGCTCATGTCGAGGGTGAAATTTTCCCAAACTTTGTAGCACGTTGGTGTTGCTTTTGCTGCTTCCATGTTGTGGCTTCCCCAATTGTTCCCTGTGCTGTGGTAACTAGTTTGTCAGTATGTCAAAGAGTTGAAACAAGTGAAATGTGCGCTCGCTCAATTGGCCCCTTAGCCATGGCGAAACGTTGTTTAGCATGACATGGGATTCACACAATGACAACTAACGACCCGTCGACAACTAAATAAGTCATTGACTAATTTTGCTGTTGCATCCCGACTACTTTCAAGCCACACAAAATATTTCTTAGTGTTCCACCCTTACTCTACTGACTAAGCAGTGCATTCATTCCAGCACAATTTAAGGTTGGAGCATAGTTGCACTGTGATGTGGCAAATATTCAGTTGTGCAAACACACCCTCTCTGCCATACCTGTCTGGCAAATTAATTCCTGCAGATGGTACTAAACTGGATAAATTACTTTGTTGTACATTTGTACAAAGCAAGATGTTTTGTTTGTTTTGTTTTCATTTGGTATCTGAGTTGAGAAACAACAGTTAGAAATAGTTGGCTTTTAGATAGGTTAGTAAGTCACTCTGTCCTTCTCTTGCAGTTTCATTTCTGGGTTAACTCAGAGGTCGAAGATCGAGGCCTTTGAGCGGATGCTTTGGAGAGTGTGTAAAGGCTACACCATCCTCAGCTATGCTGAAGTAGAAGAATATCTAGAAGATCCTGACACAGTTGGTTTCTCAGCTTCTGTTACGTGTTCCTTTGTTTCTGCTGGCGTCTGTGTATGTGAACGTCGTATGATACAAATCTGTCTAATTAGTTTGATGAATGAATATCTACTCATGACCTTATCCAATTATACATCCATTTTCATACATATTTGTACTTCTTTGCACTAAAACAAAGGGAGAACAATGGAGGTGTGGTTATCTATAGGTTATGCTGTTATTTTACTGGAAATCAAATTGGGCTGAATGTGACCTGAACTGATTTGAATTTGACATCTATGAGCTAGCTGCTCATGGAATTACTTGGTTTTGTTTTGTCCTGCATCGCAGAGGGAGCTCTTCTGCAGAGTAAATTAAATAAGACCACAAATTTCAAAATCATTTTTTGCATTCCTGTCTGCTGGAGTTGAGTGGGACTAAGCTATATATCCATTTATGTTGTTTGGTGAGAAGCAGACATTCAGACTGTGCCTGGTGATTAATGGAATGTCAAACGTAATTTCCGTGTAGAAAACACATGACGTGTTGCATGCATACTTGTTAAACTGTACTTGAATGATCATTAATCTTTTGGTGAGTCCCAGAGCATCAGCATTTCATCAGGGCAACTTTTCATCTGCTCTGTCTGCAGGGCGAGCCGACCAAAAGTGTGGTGTTCCTCATCTCTTACTGGGGAGAACAAATCGGGCAGAAAGTGAAGAAGATCTGTGACTGGTAATTTTTCCACACAACTTTTACCCACTTTGGATGTTCTTATCAATGCCAGGAGGAAGTGAAAACATGACTGATTTTCTTTCCCACTAGCTACCACTGTCACCTGTATCCATATCCTAGTAGCAATGAGGAGAGGAATGACGTTGTGGAGGGACTGAGAAGTCGCATTCAGGACCTGCACACAGTAAATGTTCTTTTTGTTTAATTGATGACAGAAAATCTGGTTTGGTCTGTTTGCCATCCTGTAAAGGTTTACTCCTTAATGCCTTAACTGTCATCACCTTGTTAAAATATAAGCTATTTGGGCTTAAAGCTGTCAGGCGTAGTTTGTTCTGTTAGGCTGTGAACAAGTGGAAGTCATTTTCCACTGGTTCTAGTGTTGTGGTGTTAAATCTTTGACGCCTAGTGAGGATTTCTCTGTTGATGATTAACCACTTTCCCATGAACTGGTGGTGGTAATCTGGGGGTCAGATGAGTGTCTCAGGCTGTGAGCTGCTGTGACTGACAAATAGAATTACCCTCCCCAGCAGCATATGATCAACATGAGACCCCGGCTAGACGTTTTCCTCTTCTTTTTTGATGCATGCCTTCCTTTGTTAATGGTGTTTCTGACAGTTTTTCCCCATGCTTATGATCTCACCACAGAGCGTGTTAAAGACAATTGTAATTTGTGATGTTGGGCAATAGAAATATCAAAATTCAAGTAAATGTCGGCAGACATTTGGCTCTTGTTGTTACAGCCGCCAAAGAGCAAATGCTTCACTGTCAGATTGTGCTTGTGTGGTTTTGTTCATATATGATCTGACATGATATGTTATGATGAACTGCTTCATTTAATCCCATTGTTTTATCCATTGTTTCAAGGTGCTTCACAGGACAGAGGACTACCTGAAACAGGTTCTGATCAAGGCCTCAGAATCTGTCTATGTGTGGGTCATCCAGGTCAAGAAGATGAAGGCCATATACTATATTCTCAACCAATGTAGTTTTGATGTCACAAACAAGTGTCTAATCGCTGAGGTCTGGTGTCCTGTCAATGACCTTCCCACCATCCGGAGAGCGCTAGAAGACGCATCGGTGAGGAGTTCACTCAAACTCTTGAGCCTACCTCTTGTATAGTTTTCAGTGCCACTGTCATTTCTCAAGGTACTTTGATGATGTTTTGGTGACATGGTGATTGTTTGACATCTCAGAGAAAAAGTGGGTCAACTGTTCCTTCCTTTGTCAATCGTATCCCCACCAACGACACACCACCTACCTTGATAAGGACCAACAAATTTACATCTGGCTTCCAGAACATTGTAGATGCCTATGGAGTTGGCAGTTACAGAGAGGTCAACCCCGGTAAGTGGGATCTTTTTCCTCTTTTTCCATTTACATCTGTGGGGGCACACATGTAGCATCAAATACGACTTTAAAAATAATCAGCTTGGCCAAACCTTTTTTTTTTTTTTTTTTAGATATTTTAATTTCCTTTTGTTGATTTTCTGATGTTATGAATTTTATCTTATTGTTTTTTAAAATAAGATTATATGCAGTTTGCATTTATTTTATCACCAAAATATCTTCTTCATCCTCTGTAATTTTAGCTCCTTTCACGATCATCACTTTCCCCTTCCTGTTTGCTGTGATGTTTGGGGACCTGGGTCACGGAATTATTATGGCTGTGTTTGCTTTTTGGATGGTTTTGTATGAGAACAACCGCAAACTGAAGAACACCAGAAATGAGGTCAGTAAGTTCTCAAAGCCTTTTTTATGTGTTTATTTGTTGTTCTTGTTTGTAATGTTCTTTTAAGTGTGTATCCCATTATATGTGTAAAGCATACCATGTTTAAGAGCTGTTTATCCATGCAGATCTGGAACACATTCTTCGAGGGCCGTTACATCATCCTAATGATGGGCCTGTTCTCCGTCTACACTGGCCTGATATACAATGACTGCTTCTCTAAGTCCATCAACATCTTTGGCTCTGGGTGGAGTGTGAAAGCCATGTTCAGAGCTGACGTGTGGAAGTGAGTGCTTGATGTATGGCATGGTGATGGTCTGAACACACCTAGAAACATTCTGTTAGTTGAGTCTGGAAACCAGCCATTTTACTTGTAACAAACTTTGTATATGTATGTATTCCTGAAAAAAAAACTAAAGTGCCACAGATTAAGACCAAGATAAAAACATTACACACACATTAAAAAGGTCTGGAAAACAGGTGATATGAGATGAACCAGTTGTGGACTGTCTGAGAGGCCACAAAACAGCTTTATCTTCTGATTTGACATGCATGTTAACACACACTGGTTATTTTCTCTGTGCTGAACAGGGTAGATGATATCCATGGGAATCGTTTACTTACTCTGGATCCCAATGTAACAGGAGTTTTCAATGGACCATATCCTCTTGGAATTGACCCAGTAAGTAGAAAATATAAAGTTTTGTCAGTAGAGCTTTAGGAATCATGCTAGTCAAAGTCAACTTTATTGTCAAATATACTGTATATGCGTGATAAACTGGATAAACATGCTAACTAAATTAACTACATTTAATCATACCATTAAGTGGGAAAGAACAAGAGAGACAAAATAAGCAGACAACACCCAACCAAGGCACAAGGTGGAATTATAGTGCAAATAAGCCGAATAAAGTGGAATGTGTGTTCACATGTGTGGGGGGTGATTATTGGGGAATGATTGAATTCATCTAATATAAATGCCTTCCTTGGGGACCTATTGAAATAAAAAACATTTCAGCTGGTTGTCAATGTATTCTGCTTCTGTTTGTGACATTCTCTCTTTTGTTTGCAAAGATTTGGAACTTGGCATCCAACCGACTTACATTTCTAAACTCATATAAGATGAAGATGTCAGTGATTTTAGGCATCATACACATGAGCTTCGGGGTCATCATCAGCACCTTAAATCATATGTAAGTACTGTTATTGTTGTTATTCTTGTTTTGGAAAGCTATTACATTAAAATGTGATCAGACCTAATAGCCTGTCTTGCTGTTGTCAACAAAAACAGACACTTTAGGAAGAAGCACAACCTCTACTTGGTATTTCTCCCTGAGCTGCTGTTCCTGCTTTGTCTCTTCGGCTACCTGGTGTTCATGATTTTGTACAAGTGGCTGGCCTTTTCTGCCCACAACTCAAGACACGCTCCAAGCATCCTCATTCACTTCATAAACATGTTCCTCATGCAAGGTGATGCAGTGCAGCCTCTCTACCCAGGACAGGTGAGAATTGTATAAAACTCCTAGATTGTGTGTTGTTCGTTCGGACTGTTGAACATCTGCCATGTTGACCCAGTGGTCTGCACAGTAGCCTCACAGCAAGAAGTTTCCTTCCACTATCAAAAAAATGCATTTTAAATTTTGAATATTCACATATTAATTTGGCTGGCAACTGATGTTCTTCGTATAAAAGTGCTCTAGAGCACTTGAATCCTGATCTTCAACCCCCAGGGGTCTGTAATACAAATGCCAGTTTTTACCTTTTTAAGCACTGATAGACACGTATAACCTGATTCCCCATGTGTTGCATATCAAAATGTGCAGAACAACCTCAGCTATCAGGAGAATAATTATCCACCTATACTGTAACACTGTGTTGACAGTGTTGGATCGTGAAGATGAAAATGTATAAATGGAAAAATTATGAGGAAAACTTGTGAAAGCACACCTTTACCTGATTCTGCTCTGGCCCACTTTTGCAGCAGCAACCATGCTGGTAATACCAAGTTCACCACATACCTGTGATGAACTTGGTTTGAACCAATCATAACAATGACATGCAATGTTGTTTTGCACCTCTCAGGCTGGTCTGCAGGTATTTCTGCTGGTCATCGCTGTGCTATCAGTGCCTGTCTTACTCTGTGGGAAGCCTCTCTACCTTTACTGGCTTCATAACGGAAACCACCGCCACGGAATGTATCAGGTGATTGAAGAGCGTTTCTGCCTTTGGATGTGTGCAGACATTTGAAACATGTCTGCAAATAGTGGTTCTGCAAATATGCATGTCTGATCACCTACGCCGTGTGTCCTCAGGGATATGAGCGTGTGCGTCGGAGCAGTGAAGAGGAGCTCTATCTGTTGAGGGCTCATGACATGGAGGAAGGCAGCAGTCACACAGAATTCTCCTCTAGTGGAGAGTCACGCACAGAGGAGGTCGGCAGCAGAGTTGGATATCTGTCCCGGATATTTCAGGTTGTGATGACAAGTTTTTGCTTTGTTTTTGTTGTTGTTGTTGCGACAGTTTGACTTTGGCGATGAGTTCCTCCATCAGGCCATCCACACTATTGAGTACTGCCTAGGGTGCATTTCCAACACCGCCTCCTACCTGAGGCTCTGGGCTCTGAGCTTGGCACATGCCCGTGAGTATACTGGATCACAATACAACACTGACTGGTTTTACCTTTTCTTGTTTGTTTTATGAAGGTGGATGGGATCATTACTTCTAGTGAAACACTAATATTGTATTGTCATGTCTTTTTTTTCCAACCACTCATTACCACTTTGTGTTTAAATGCCCCCCTAAGGTTACAAAAAGATGTTTCGACAGAGAGTTGGAATGCATCTTACATGAAACGAAGGGGTAGAAAAGTTTGTACACATCCACTTGCAGGAAGGTGGAAGAGCATGAAGACAGTTCAGACTGAACGACTTTTTATTTATGATGTGTTGTTTCTTCTCATTTTGATTTTACAACAATTCATATTAATACAACCCAACAGATAATTCTAGACCTTGTGCCCCAGCTTAGCTTAGCACAGTCAACTGACAAAAATAGTACTACCTCTGTTTGTTTGAATGCTACATGTCATTATATTCTTTCCTGCACAGAACTGTCAGAGGTGCTGTGGGCGATGGTGATGCGTGTAGGACTACGAATGGACACAAGCCTGGGAGTTCTATTCCTGGTACCAGTGTTTGGCCTGTTTGCCGTTCTCACCGTGGCCATCCTCCTCGTGATGGAGGGTCTGTCTGCATTTCTTCATGCTCTTCGGCTGCACTGGTTAGTTACAACTGGAATGACTAAGTGGATGTGCCACTGAGCCAAATTGTTTTCACATCAGCTGCTTGTTTCTTCTCCAGGGTGGAGTTTCAGAATAAATTCTACAGTGGGACTGGAGTCAAGTTCTGCCCTTTTTCCTTCTCTCTACTGCCTTCAAGTTTTGAGCATGAAGGCTTACTGTGATGGGACTGACAAAGCCAAAATGTGTTGGATCATTCCAATGACAGAGATTTTGACAGAGATTTTCAGCTTTTATCAGTTTCTCAGAAATGATTTCGAGCTTTGTAAGTGTTGACAACAGGAGGACTGACATGCTGCCCTTCCAACAGTTCCAGGAGTACAGGCAGTGCAGAATGTATCTTTGAGAAACTACTGATTATTCTTGGTACAAGTATATTTTACACAGGGTATGTGTGTTCTGTACCAAGGTCAGTTTATCACTCTCTTGATTTAGCATTTTATGACGCTGAACTGTGAGGCTCTGCTTTAAAATGCAACCTGATTATTTAAATCCTATTTGGAGATTTCTGGAGTGGTATGTTGTACATCCTATTTCATGAAGATTTACAGTGTATCGCTTGGGGAAAACACATCTGCCAGTGATTGTTTTTTGTTGTACCAGACTATTTATGTGCAATCAAATCCATCAACACATATGAGATTTAGAGGCAGATCTGGTTCCCTCAGACTCTCAGCAACATGGTTCTAGTTCTGATTCTTGTTGCACTGACTGCCTTACAGACATACAAAGAAATGATGAATCAACAAACTGCATTCTCCTTACGTTTTCCTAGTACTGTCCATGGTACCAAAACACTACAATAGATCACACTATTTTGTACTATTGATAAGTGCGGGAGTGTACGGGACGGCAGTGTGAGTAGATGTAAGTACTTTTACAGAAATATTTTTTTAATTTGTTTTAAAATGTTGCATTGGAATTAAAGATGAATGTCATTGGGTTATGATTTATACTTTCATGAATTCACAGTGTTGCCTCTGCCACCTACTGTACAATTTAGCATTCCATGTCGGAGAAAAGACATGCATATAAAATTTCAAAACTTGCTTCACTATCTGCAGGTCTGCTGGAGCAGGTATGACCAGACAGGTCATCAGGATAAAAACAGGCTGGCTTGTCTGTCTTAAATTTTGTGAAGCGAAGACTGAATTATGTGTTAACATCTGCCATTAGTGTTTTATAACGTGGGGGGATTTGATAATTTTCTATCTCCTGAATTTAGCATTGGGATTGTTGATGTAAAGGAAAGACTTGATCGCTGTGACCACTGCGTTTCATCGACGTTTGCACATTTCACTGGCGGTGTACGGGAAGATATTTTTCACACATTCTTTTAATGGTTATTGTACTTCATATTTTAATGATGCAACCGGACGTCTGATATGACGGCACATATTATAGTCACTGTTTTCTGGTGGCGAGTAATGATAGTTGAGCCATGATGTGTCTGTGTACAGTGAGTTGGTTTGGAGGAGCTTGTGATTCCTACCATATTAGGCTTGATAACAATCGTCTATTTTTTTTTTCCAATGACAAACACTCCAGATTTGTTTCCAGAAACGTATCGCCTGCTAGTTTTTCTTAGTATGAGTGGGTTTTTTGTTTTTGTTTTTTTAATAGCATATACTGTATATATACATGTCAGGAGACAACCGGTGGGGGTTGGATGCACTGTTTTGATCCAACTTTTACTTTTGTCCCAAAGTGATAGAACCATCTGACTCTGAGACTTCAGACTGAGAGTTTGCACCGCTCTCTGACTGTCGCAAAGTAACATTGTGACATTTTAATAATAAACTACTTGTCAGAATTTTCTGTAGTTGTCTTGTGTTGTACATTTAAGAACAACAACCATCTTTATAACTTTTTCAGTATCTCTCCAAGTTGAGGTGAAATTCTGGGGAGGACCTTAATGCTAGTTTTAGTGCTTTATATGCATGTTATTGGAAGGCTGTAAATAGATACCCAGTATTTAAAATCTATATTACTCAATTGAACACAATTGAAGTATTATGATGGTCGTAGCTTCATCTCATGGTAACCGGCAAGAAGAGTGGTAATTAAAAGTGCTGAATCATTCTTCAGTCATTATTCAAATTTTTCAATTCAGTTTCATTTGGAGAGAGACGTCTTTAACACAGGTAGACACACAGCAACACAAACATAAAACAGGACCGGCTGGATATAGAATCCCAAATTATAATTGTCTCAATGGACTTCACTGCACATGCAATAGAACACATCCCCCGGCGGTGGGGTTGTGGTATGGTATGGGCAGGTGTGGTATGGGCTGCGAACACAGGTGCCGTTTATTGATGGCATTTTGGAGGAGGGGACCAACATTCCACAGATCACAATCAACAACCGGATCAATACACACCTCTATGGGGGTGTGTTGCACTGCATGAGGCAACGGTAGTCACATCAGATACTGACTGGTTTTATGACACCCCCCTCCAGCCCCATACTGGTACAGTAAAACTGCATGTTTTGGTTTGCCACACCTGGAGGTGGATGTATTAACTCGCCAAAGGAGAAGTGCTCCCTACAGATTTAGACATATTTATGAACAATATTTGAGGGAAATAGGCCTTTTGTGTACATAGACAGAGTTCTAGGTCTTTGAGTTCAGCAGGTCAGTCAGTAGAAATTTGGTTTGGAGACCAGAGGTCTCCCTGGGTACCTGACATGGCGGCCCACTGCTCCTAGTTTGTGTGTGTGAGAAGCTAGCATGGGTTAAATGCAGAGGGAAAAGTAGTGTGCATGTTGAATGTAAAAGACAACCGACAAAATAAAAAGTTATTCTTCATGAAAAACGGGAACAAAAAAAAGAATACCATAATAATGTAATTTAAGGCAACGGTATGAAGTAACCCAAGAGTTTCGAAAGGCCAGGGAGGTGTACTGCCTTAAAGTCCGACTTCTGGGCACACTGACTCCCTGTTTACGGTTACCAAGGCAACGTAATTTATTCGCGGTGTTTTCTTCTTTGACATGGTGATTCCCTTTATGACGCTGTCGTTTTCCTTCAGTACCACCGTATAAATGATATGTAGATATGACTATAGTTGAGCTAGCAGGATGGTTCACGACGACTTACGAGTGGAGTGGATCCGACAGCGTGTTTGCGCCGGCTTCAATATACCTCACCAGCCTCTTCCAAATTGTTTCGACGAGCTGCTCAGCCGCGGAGATGGAGAAGAAGAAGCAAAGATTCTTCGTTTTTTGAATACCGTGTCTGAAAGAGACTCGCATTCTTATCTTCTTTTCTGTAAAATTATTAGGGAGGAGCAAACTGAAGTTGAAATTCCAGTCGGTGAGTTGCGCTAGCTTCGTTCTGCTAATGTTTCATTTGTAAAACAGAACAATTCAGTCATTTCGTGGATGTCAATCCCGCAAATATCTGTTTAAATACTTGATGTCACTGTTTTTAATTAAATTTTGGGAAAAAAAAATAAACAAAATGAGTTATTTTCCAAGAAAACAAGTGCTGGGTGTATTTTTTAAGTAAGTCTTGGGTATGTCAACGATTAATCAAAATACTGACTTGGAGGTATTCATATTTTTGTATAGGATCACACTGAAAATGTACTACCCTCATTAGCATACAGAAATGTTCCAAATGTTTCCCATCACAACCACACTTGTGTGACATCCTGTATGTGTTGCTATGACCTTACTCTGTTTCTCTCTTTATTTACATCAGAAAAGGAGAAATCCAGAGATTCGGAGCATGAGACGTCACAGACACAACAAGGTGGAGCTGAGGCCTCACAGGAGACACAAGAAATCATTCCGAGTCATGTGAGATAAAACAAAGTTCACACAGTTTCTGCTTTTTGAATTGATGGCAATTATCAACTACAGGTATTTAATCCACATTTTGCTGTATTTAGAGAACGGAGGTTCAAGTGGTCTATCACACTGAACTTCATGTAGCAGTGGACGACTTCCCAGAGAGGTTTGCAAAATCTCGGGTCTTCTATTTTATCAGGAACACAAAGGGTGAGACACCACGTTATTTGATGAGAAAAGGCTTATCCATAATCCATTAACCAAGAGTGTGATTTGTGTTGTAGAGACAATTGTCACAGTACATGACATGACAGAGACCAATAACCTGATGCCCAGGCTCATTGAGATGGGGCTGCTGAATGGACACCCCCTTCTTATGCTGCAAAATGTGCTTACACATGTATGTGAAATAAATCACAGAAATAAGACCCAAACAGGAATGACAGTTTAAACTTTCTACACATTGCAGCTTGAACTGTGTATTCTCACTTTTGACAGATCTATATCCCGTTACTTACTGTCCAGCGGATGAAGACAGCGGGTGGTGGTTATTCAGGAAAGGTGGTTTCTCCTCAGGAGCCCAGTAGCGATGTAGTAGTGCAAGCAAGGTCAAGTAAGCCATCCACAGTTCGAGATGAGATGCTCCACAGGACACACCAGTTTTTGGGAGTGGTCAACACAACTCTCCAACAGCTTCGTGCTCAAGGTGATTTATTTGTTATTATTATTTGTTGATAGACAAGGCAAGAGCTCGTTATTTGTAATGAATTTGACATTTAGAGCTACTCCTCACCAGTTCTCCCTGCAATTTCTGAACACATTCTGTATATACATTTGCAGAACAGTATTCTCGTCCATAGCAGCTCTGCATGAGACTAGAATCCTTTCTTTGTTGTCTGCTTTTTTCTATGTTTAAGCTCTTTGTGTTGTATTTGCTTTATTTATAAAGCACTTTTCATCCAAAGATTGATTGATTGATGATGGATAGAACTGCTCTCCAATAATCAGCTGAGACAGATCCTCTTCCAAAGAATTGTGGTCACTAAGCTGAAAGGACTATCCACTTCATTGCAGATGAAATGAGACTGGACATCCCTGAGCAAGACCTGGCGCCAGACATCGACGTATTGCTTTCTAATCCAGAGATGCGTGAGAAGTTGCAGCAGTGTGTGATGAACTGGCAGACAAAGATTACCATTGTTACTGAGGAGCAACAGAACAAGAAACCACAGGTATAAAACCTCCTTCGCATGGTGGTTTGGAATCCAGGCAGGTTTGGCAATGTGCTTTGAGTGTTTACTTCAGCTGAACCTGACTCACTCCCAGCTATTTAGTTAGAACTCAAACCAACACACATTAAGTGTTTTAGTTTGTAGTTCATTAACACAATATTTACCAGTGTATTTCTTACAGCCACACAACAGACATCAGCAAACCATTCACATTTTTTTAAAGCCTTGACTGTAAGAAATTAACTAGAGACACACCAATGGAAACAATTTAGTCTATGCCTATATTGTTTTCTGTGTTTATTTTAATTTTTTTATTGTAAAAAGTTTTGAAAAAAACAGCTGAAAATCATTCAGTTTTCATCACACAAGAACATAATCCCAATTTGATTAATCTATGATTCTTTTTTTCTAAATAGCCCCATATTTGACAATGGAGTATCAGCATGCCAGGTGAAACCATCTTTTTTGCTGAATTAGCTAGGGTTTACTTAAATGTTCCAAATGGTAGTTAGTTGAGAAACTGCATAGGCCAACCACTAGTACCTTCAAGGCTCACAGGATGGCAGCAGCTCACGCTGAAGGAGGAAACCTCAGAGGTCAAATCCCTGTCAGCGCCAAATGTTAAGTTGTAATGTAAAGTTTGTGTGGCAAAGGAAAGCACAAAATTGTGTCGTCCATAACCTTGCAACCTGCAACGTTCAGTTTATTATTTGTGTTTTGCTCCAGGCTCCTGGACCTTTGTCTGAGATAGACTTTTGGCAGGAGCGCGCCACCCTCCTCAGTGCTCTGAGCCAACAGCTTCAACTTCCGGTGGTGAAAAAGATCTTGGAGGCTGTGACCAAAGCAGATGCAGGTGTGGTTCAGACGCTGAAAGGTCCAATTGCTGAACTTTATAAATTCCATCAGGAGGCAGCTGATAATTTCCGCTTCCTCAGCACAATGGAAAGACATTTCAAGGTGAGCTGTGCTTGAACTGAACTACTTCAGACCAAGAGCTGGCAGAGAGACTTTACATCTATCAAATTTGTATTCTCAGAACCTGGCTACTGGAGCCAACTTGGGTGTATTGCTGGATACTATCCCAGATCTGCTGGGGAGCCTGCATATTGTGTGGCTTATCTCCCCCCACTACAATACAAATGAACGCATGGTCCCTCTAATGGAACGCATTGCCTGGCAGCTGTCTGAGCGTGTGATTCAAGTAATTAATGTCCGTGAGCTGTTCAAGTATGTGGAGTTTTACTTTCAATACATTAAATCAGAGTTTCATATTTTAGATGAAATGAGATTAAAGATTATATTACAATGCAATTCATTTAATTTCTTATAGATATTATCAACATTTTCAGTAATCAGTATTCATTGTAAGTATTACCTTTCCTAACAACACTCCACACTCATGTGCCATAAATAGAGATGCAAGGGAGGTGGCCAAATGCAAGGTGAAGCATGCTCAGCAGGTTCTAGACCGGTGGAAGTCATCCTACTTTCAGGTGCGCGCTGAAATTGAAGAATCAGGTGTTCAGCGTTGGGAATTTGACCGTAAAAGGCTATTTGAGAGGACGGACTACATTGCCTCTGTCTGCCAGGACTTGCAGAAAGTTTTACAGGTCAGTATTTTGACACACACTGATTATATCGCAAATTATATCGCAACCTCGTCCCTCATGCCCCTTTTTGTGTGTGCAGATTGTGGAAGAGTTCCATAATATCTTTGACTCACAGCTGAAAGCTGTGACCAGTGACCCAAAACACATCAATGAATTGCCATACAGAGTGAACAGGCTGCTCTCACCTATTGTGGATATCAGATTTGACCCTTTCAACATCTGCAAGATGAGCAAATGGAAAGAAATTATGCATGAGTTCAATAAAAGGGTTCAGGTGAGTTTTGGATGTCTAAGGTCGAATTTCTGGACCACATCAGAGGTAACAAAGCCATTTGATTAATCAGCATCAACCTTACCCCATCAACCCCATCAACCTTACTGGTCTTCTAGTCCCTATGAAATTACATAGCATAATTCTGTGTGTATCAAACTTTCTTGTCTGGTCAGGCACTTGAAGAAGAGACTATCGACGTCATTGACCAGTCCTTCAAAACACTGCGCTCTTCAGACGCTGCTTTTGAGATGCTCCAGCATTTCAAATGCATGCGCGTAAGAGAGGCCATCAACAGTCATTTGATGGGAAAGTTTAATGACATCCTGGCTCAGTATTGCAAAGAGGTACTCTGATGTCCAAATGTTGCAATGTGATATTTTACCTGAAATTTCAATTTATATGACATGATATGATAGTAGGTTTAGTGCGTCAAAGACCAAGGGTCATCGCAGAATTGGCAACTTTGCAAATCTTGAAGTTGACTTTGATTAGGTGTTTAACTTTTAATTGTACATTTATTAAATATAACATCAAAATCCAGTTCTTGATTCACATACAAGTGTTCAGTGTTTGTCTATAATGACGGTATATGACTGGTATAATGATGTTTTTTTTCTTTGTTGTAGGTTGACAGCGTAAATGAAGTCTTTGAATCACAGAAAGATAAACCACCAGTAAATGAGTTTGAGCCTCCTGTGGCAGGAGCAATCAATTGGATACAGTTTCTTTTCTCCCGCATCAAAAACACCTATCTTCAATTTATGACAGAGCCAGAGATGCTGGAGAGTGAACAAGGCAAATTGGTGAGTTATTTATCCACGGCACAGCTGTACAATTCCGGGGAATTCAGTCTTCATATGAGTGAATTGTGCTCAGGCCAAGGACAGATACAAAGAAGTGGCCATGAAGTTCCGGAACTATAAGGCCAAGAGATACAAGTGCTGGCTGGCTGAAACAAACCAAAACTTGCCTTTCCTGATGAAAAAACCCATTCTGGTTATGAGTCATTCACGATCAGTATGTATCTGTCTCACATAGATCCCTTAATCAGGAAAAGTAGACGTAATACTCATATTCCCGTCACTTGTTATGATTTTTCTGATGTTACACAGGTTGTCACACCCGCTGGAAGCAGTACACTCGTGGGTATACGATATATTGTAAACTTTGCTCCAGAGATCAAGGAAATCTTAACTGAGTCACGCTACCTTGAGTTACTAGGTTACTCTGTTCCTGAGGTAGCTGAAAATGTTGTGAGGGAGGAGCAAAATATCACCAGGTAAGAACAGTCACCAACAACATACAGAAGACATTACAGATTGGTGAGATTGGGACTTACCTGTTTAAACTTTGATTTTTAGGCATGTTCATGATCTGAAGAAGCTTGTCAACTGCTACAATTCTGTGGTGGATAGCCTGAGTGAAGCAAAAGTCTGTATGTTGGCTCAAAAGATCAAAGCAATAAAGACACAGATGCTTGTAGCATGCGAAAGACTGAACTGGAATTCCTTAGGTATGAACATGCTGACGTACTTTTCATTGATGTGCACCCTTCATGTGATTATTCAGTACAAAATAAATGTAATGTTTTTTCAGAAATTGTAAATTTCATCAGCAAAGCCAGTCAAACTGTCTCTAAGTTTGAGTCAGTTGTAAATCAGATTCTGAAGAATGAGGAGGACATTGAGTCCAAGTTGCAATCCATAACGATGGCCAACCTGCTGAAATATCCAGCTGTAGGTGATCCCGAGAACTTACCAGGTAGAGTTATCATAATAATATAGTTCATCAAACCATAATACAAATACTTATTTCAATTGACTGTTTCTTTCCAGATGTCAAGGAGTTCTTTGAGTGTATCCGTCAAGAACAGGTTAAGACTGTGAATCTGTTGACAAGGAAGTACGCTGCCATTGGGTCCCTTATCACAAAGACTGAGTATTTAATCATGGAAACAAGCAGTGGAAAAGTGAAATGTATGTCATCTTACTACATGTACTGGGAAAGCAAGGTGCTCGAGTCCTTAGTAAAGATGGTACTGAGGTAACTGCAGGATACATTTGAAAGTAACAAGCAATACCTGCCCAAGCAACTGTCACAAGACGCCACTGAAACGTCTGTCACTTCTTCATGTTTAGGAACATTCAGGCCTTCAACATGGCACTGATGAGCAGCACCCCTCTTTTCCAAATTGATGCCATCCTCTCCGCCCCTAAGATAGTGTTGCAGCCTCGGAACAATGAGATCTACCTGCTGACTATGCAGTACATCAGAGACTGTGTAGAGATCACAAAGGTGGCATCATTATTACTTGTTCACCTCATCATTAATGATAATTGTCGACAATAGCATTGTGACCCAAACGTTCTCTTGATTGTGTTCTAGCACTTTGTGCGTTGGATGCGTTGGACGTGCATTGAGTGCCCCCCACAACGAGTGGATGGAGAAGAACTGGTGATTTTTAGCTTCTACAGTGAAGTGCGCCAACATCCTGAGATTAATGAAAGCACCATAAAACTGTCCAAAAGTGTTCAGCATCTGCTCCTTTCTCTGGATCATTACCTTAATGACTGGAAGCACTATCGGCCTCTTTGGGAAAAGAACAGAGCCATGGTCCATGAAAAGTTTGCAGCAAAAAACCCAACCTGCGTCATGTTTGATGATAAGCTGCAGCACCTTGCTTTTGTCCGTCAGGAAATACTGCAGGAGCCACTTTTTAAGAATGTATTCATCATCCGTCTCAACCTGCAGCCGCTGGTTTACACAGTGCTCGACCTTGTGGAATCCTGGATGAATTCACTGGGTAACTTGCTGAACGTATCTGCCAGGAAGGAACTCTACGACTTGGGAGAAGAATTCATGGTAATAAAAGATATACTCAACAAAATGTGCACCCTGAAGATGTTTCATTTTCTTCCTATATTATGCTTAATTGTGTTGAACAGCAACTCTCTGAGAAGCTTAAGCATAGCCCCGATACTATTGAGGACCTGGCGATCATCCTTGGGACCATCGCAAACATTAGGGACATGGCACCAGATGTGGAGATGAGATTCACAGATATTCAGGAAAGATACAGAACACAGGCCATGTACAAATTGGAGGTATGGCAATTTTTTTAATGATTTCAATACATAAGTAGAGGTGTTTCGCTTGTCGCACTTCTTGAGCTCCTTGAGTTGAATTTTCTATGTGTAGGCTGAGGATGATGGCCAGGAACTGGTGGCGAATATTTCCCAGATGTGGAGTGACCTGTTAGAAGAATCCAAGGAAGTGGCTAGGACTCTGACCAATGTCCAGAAATCATTCACTGAGGTACATCAATGCTACAAACACAGTCAATTGTGTTGATTTTTTGTTTAAATTACCATTTTATTCTTTCTCTGCTACAAGATGATAAAGGAAAAGACTGAAGAGTTTAAGCAAGAGTTGTCCATCTTTGCTGAAAGCTTTAACATGCATGGGCCCGGAGCTGTGGGAGATGATTTAGAGAAAGGTAGAGTAGCACTTGAATTCTCAATATAATTGTTGTAAATTTATTGCTTGTGTCTTTTTTTACTGATTAACATATGTTATTGGTTTTATGGCTCTTTTATTTTCACACTTTCACCTTGGGTGGGAGCTTGTGTAACGAAACGTTACATTAAAGTAATTCTGATTCTGATTCTGATTCTGATTGTAGATAATAATAATAATGATATATATTGGAAATTTGTGAAATGCAGTCTAGTGGAACTCTCTCTTTGTTTTTTACAGGACTGTCTATTATGGCGACGTATGAGGAAGAGCTTCTTAAGACTGTGGCACGCCAGCAAGAACTGGCTAATGCTAAAAAGTTGCTGCATGTCCCAGTCACTGTGTTCCCAGAGATTATTGTCATTCAGAAAGACATGAAGGGCTTGAGACAGATCTATGATATCTACAAGGCTCATGAGGTCAGAGGCTGTAAAGTAAAAAGTAATAATAATAAAAAATAGCTTCTGTGGATGAGATTCTGTCAAAGTTGAATGTTGGGTCACTGCCTAGATCATTCAGAATTCTTTGCCTTCTTTCTAATCCCAGGCTGCAAAGTTTGATTGGTCTCAGACCTTGTGGGTTAACTTGGATATCCAGGTGCTACAGGAGGGCATTGAGGGTTTTATCAAAAGTTTGAGACAGCTGCCCAAAGATGTGCGAGCACTCCCAGTGGCCTTCTTCCTAGAGGGACGGATGAAAGAGTTCAAAGACTCCCTTCCTCTTCTGCTGGACTTGAAGAGCGAGGCCCTCCGAGACAGGTCAGACTGCACACAGCAATGTTTTTACTTATGTCGCCTTAATCTGGTTGATTTTTGGGGCCGCTTTTCCTGCCCTTACGCACCATAGTATGCATTTTATAATAAGACAAAACTTGAATACAGTTTGTCCAGTGTAACATCTCTGTTTGTGACAGGACATTCACATTATTCACATCACATTCTCATTGTTTTTAACAGGTTTAATTGACGTTTCATCAACGGAAATAATTATTTTGGGTTATATGTTTCTGAGATTATCTCCGGTAATTTTATGATACTTGGTGGAGGGGTGAAGCATATGTCAAGGACATATCGTCCATGCATTGGAATTCCTTCCCAGAAAATGCTATATAGACTTTGGCCGAGTGTACTTCCAGTAATATCTACAGTATTACTGTCTATTGCAGATAAATGCATGATGTGTACTAGTAATACAAGTAACATTGTCATTTACATCAGTGGCTGACATTAGGGTCTTATTATTTTCTTCCACAGACATTGGGAGATGCTGATAGAAAGGACTGGTACGAGCTTTAAGATGAACACTGCCATCTTCACTCTAGAAAACATGTTTGCTATGGAGCTGCATAAATATGCCACTGTCATAAGTGACATTGTCACTTCAGCTATAAAAGAGCTTAGTATTGAAAAGGTAAGCTCTTGTTTTAATCAGTCATTTTGAATGATAGCATTTTATCTGATCAACAGTGTTTTATTTTGTTTTCATTAGATAATGTTGGGATGTGTTTGTGTGTTTCCAGGGAGTTAGGGCGGTGAAGGAGACCTGGAAAAACATGAAGTTCATTTTGCAGCCCAATTTGAAAAGCAACCAGCAACGCTCTTTAGTTTTAGGTGCGGTGGATGAAATTCTGCTGAATGCCACTAATGATAAAATGGACTTACAAAGCATGGCAGGAAGTCGTTATGTCGGATCCTTCCTAGGCACCATTCAGCAACTGGAGAAAGACCTGTCTCTTATTAATGAGACCATTGAGGTTAGACAGCACAGTCAATCTCCTGACAGTCTGTCTTGAATTTACAGTATATCGAATGATGATATATTCTCACTGAGAAATATTTCATGCAGGTATGGTTGCTGGTACAACGAAAGTGGATATACCTGGAGAGTATATTCACTGATGGCGACATTCGCTTGCAGTTACCTGAAGAAGCCAAAAAAATGGATAACATGGGAAAAAAGTTTAAAGACGTGAGTAGTGGTTTCATCATATTTTTGAGAATTTATACCAGACTAATGCAAAAATTATCTCTTTTTTTTAGATAATGACTGACACGCGGAATAACCCCAACATTCAGCGTTGTTGCCTGGTTCCAAACCGGCTAACAGACCTGCAGGTCCTGAGGGATGGTTTAGAGAGGTGCCAGAAAAGTCTCAATGAATACCTAGATTCCAAGCGAAATGCTTTTCCTCGCTTCTTTTTCATCTCTGATGATGAACTGCTCAGCGTTTTGGGTAGTAGTGACCATACCTGTGTCCAGGAGCATATGATCAAGGTATCACTGCAGTGGTCAGATACGTCGGAGCAAAGATGAAACATGTGGATTTTTGTCTTAATGTGTGAAATATTTTCAACAATATCTTTACCCTTGTCTCCCAAGATGTATGACAACATATCATCTCTGCGCTTCGATTCGGAAAGCGATGGGGAGACAGTGGCTGGAGCGATGGTGTCTGCAGAGGGGGAGGTGATGGAGCTAAAGAAACCCATCCCAATAGAAGGGAAAGTAGAGGACTGGATGACAGGAGTGTTGGAAGAGATGAGAAGGACCAACAGACTCATCACTAAGGAAGCCATCTTTCGCTACTGTGAAGACAGAAGCAGGTGTGTATAGATGCTCTGGGGCTTTCTCTGACTCTCTACATCAGATCAAACATGATAACCATGATGATGTCATTCCTTGTGTCTCTTAGGGTGGATTGGATGATGCTGTACCAGGGCATGGTGGTGCTGGCTACTAATCAAGTATGGTGGACATGGGAGGTGCAGGATGTCTTTGAAAATGTGAAAAAAGGAGATAAAGATGCTCTGAAGAAGTATGCCAAGAAAATGCACGGCCAGATTGATCAGCTGGTAACACGCATTACTGAGCCGATGAAGAGAAATGACAGACGAAAGCTCAACACTGTGCTTATCATCGATGTCCATGCAAGAGACATTGTAGACAACTTTGTGTGGAACAGGTACAATTGTATGAGTTTCACTGTTTTTTGTGCTGCGTCGTGCCCACCCTACTGCAACCAAATGACATCACATGTCGCGCAGCATCTGTATAAAACTAGGAAACTTTTCTTTCCAGTATAATGGATGCACGTGCATTTGAGTGGGAGAGTCAGCTGAGATTCTACTGGGACCGGGAACTGGATGGTCTATTTGTGCGTCAGTGCAGCGCTTCGTTTTCTTACGGCTATGAATACATGGGCTTGAATGGGAGATTGGTTATAACCCCATTGACAGACCGGATCTACCTCACCCTCACACAGGTTTGGGAAGCTTTGCCAGCTTTTTTCGACAAGATCAAAACATGCCAGTAGATACCCTGTCAACTTGTTTTGACACCACAATGTGCGTGTGTATTTGCAATGCAGGCCCTCTCCATGTACCTGGGTGGAGCTCCTGCTGGACCGGCGGGTACAGGAAAGACAGAGTCCACCAAAGATCTGGCCAAGGCTTTAGGCCTGCTGTGTGTGGTTACAAACTGCGGCGAAGGGATGGACTATATGGTGATAATTCAATGTGTCATTCCCTTTTAGCAGTATTTCTACCCGAAATATGCTAAAGGAAACCCTTGTGTAGGACAGAGAAGACATGCATTTTCATTTGTTCATAGTTCTTCCCCTCATACTCTTCCTCTGTGTGTACAGGCTGTGGGGAAGATCCTCTCTGGCCTGGCCCAGTGTGGAGCGTGGGGCTGCTTTGATGAATTCAACCGCATTGATGCCTCCGTCCTTTCAGTCATTTCATCTCAAATCCAAACCATTCGCAATGCTCTTATTCTGCAAATCAAAAGTTTTCATGTAAGTCTGTTAGAGTTTTACAGAACTTGCAAAATGATTTAATGCATTAAATCAGTCAGTTTCAGTTTGTTACCTTTGTACATACCTGTAAACAAGTGTCACTTTACTTACATCACTTTATTGTTGTATTTTGTGAGATACAATGACAATAAAAGTCTTTCTTCTTCTCCTTTACACTATGACTATCAGTTTGAAGGCCATGAGATCAGCCTCGATGACCGAATGGGGATTTTCATCACCATGAACCCAGGCTATGCAGGGCGCACGGAGCTGCCCGAGTCAGTCAAAGCCCTCTTCAGGCCTGTGGTGGTGATTGTGCCAGATTTACAGCTGATTTGTGAGATCATGCTATTCTCTGAGGGCTTTCTAATGGCTAAGGTGAGGGATGCACACACCAGTTCAAATGGCATTGCTACAAATTAGATGATGCTCCAAACCGTTGCCTTCCAAGGGTGAAGATTGTATCCTTTCACCCTTGTTAAATTCAGGAACTTGCAAAGAAGATGACAGTTCTCTATAAGTTGTCACGAGAGCAACTGTCCAAGCAGTCTCATTATGACTTTGGCCTCCGAGCTCTGAAGTCTGTCCTAGTGATGGCTGGAGAGCTGAAGAGAGGCTCACCAGACCTCAGTGAGGTAGAAACCATGGACTATTTCTATATATTTCTATATCTTAGGTTCTGCAAACAACCTGTTTTGCGGATATGAGTTCCAATTTTGTGTCACTGCTATTTATTTCTGTTCTCCACAGGATGTGGTGTTGATGCGGGCCCTCAGGGACATGAATCTGCCAAAGTTTGTGTTTGAGGACGTACCTTTATTCCTTGGGTTGATCTCTGACATGTTTCCTGGACTGGACTGCCCCCGTGTTCGCTATCCTGACTTCAATGATGCTGTGGAACAGAGCTTGCAAGAGAACAAATATGTCGTACTGCCTGACCAGGTGTTTAGGAGCTGCAGGCTTTGTTACTATGTGCAGTGTATTTTAAGTAGAATATCAAATACCCTGTACTTAATGCTGTCTGTGGCTTCAGGTGGATAAAGTGGTGCAGATGTATGAGACAATGATGACTAGGCACACAACGATGGTGGTGGGCCCTACAGGTGGAGGGAAATCCATTGTCATCAAGACATTATGCCAAGCTCAGACCAAGTAAGTGTCACTTTAGTCCATGTAACTATCTTTTGCTTTATTAAGTCCTAACTGTTTTTATGACATCATCAGATTGGGATTGTACACCAAATTATATCCTCTGAACCCCAAAGCCATGAGTGTTATTGAACTTTATGGTATTCTGGACCCTAACACTCGAGACTGGACTGATGGCATCTTATCCAGCATCTTCCGGGACATTAACAAGCCCACTGAGAAAAAAGAACGGAGGTGAAAAAAAAAATTATACATGCCTTTTATAAGAGGAAGAAGAACTTGTTTGTTGTTATTATTATTATTATTATTATTATTATTATTATTATTATTATTATTATTATTATTATTATTATTGCTGTTGTTGTTGTTGTTGTTGTTGTTATTGATGCTGACTTAAAACTATGCAGTGAAAACGTGAACCACCTTAACTTGCAGGTACATCCTGTTTGATGGGGATGTAGATGCATTATGGGTTGAGAATATGAACTCAGTGATGGACGACAACAAGCTTCTAACTCTGGCCAATGGGGAGCGAATTCGTTTACAGAGTCACTGTGCGCTGCTGTTTGAGGTTTGTTTCCGTTTTGAAAATTTTATCATCGACACATTGTCCTGCATTTGAATATATTTTATGTAAAATCAGCCCTTAGAGCTCACTGTAGGAAAACACCTCCATGCATTATAGGTTGGGGATCTGCAGTATGCCTCACCAGCTACTGTCTCTCGCTGTGGAATGGTGTTTGTGGACCCCAAAAACCTGCGATACACCCCTTACTGGCAGAAATGGTTGAACAACAGACCTGACAATGTATGAGGAGGATAAACTGCCACAGCCTTGGTACTACATTTATTTATAAATTAGTATGATAATATGAACTTGACCTTTTATTTGTAGGAACAAGAAGCACTAAACGGACTATTTGAGAAATACGTACACAGCGCTATTGACATGATTGTTGAAGGTATTGTTGATGGAAAACAAGGCCAGAAACTGAACACTGTTGTCCCTCAGACAGACCTGAATATGGTAGGTGAATCTTTTTTCAGTAAGAACCTGATGCTGAATTACAAATCAAGTCTCATTGCCTGTCTAGACAATTTGATTCATTGTGCATGTATTGATGATCTTCAGGTAACTCAGCTGTGCGTGACCCTGGATGCCCTGCTGGACACTGTGAGCTTCAATCCTTTGGTGCTCGAGTGTTATTTCCTGGAAGCACTGTACTGCTCACTTGGAGCCACGTTGTTGGAGAGGGGAAGAATCCAATTTGATGAGTTAATTAAAAGACAGTCTTGTTTAACCGCAGTCCACAATGATAAAGTTTTGGCGGGACCTGATGAGATCCCAGGTAAAAAAAAAAAGAAGACATATTTTTTTATTAATTGCATGTTGTTATTTTTATGCTTGCTAAAACAATAAAATACAACCACACACATTTCTACCTGATGATAATTTAATTTCCTACATGAATATTTCCAAGTTGGTGTTAATACGTGACTTATTTTGGTATTGACAAAAAAAAGTGATCATTGGTTTGCAGTGTTGCCTCTAAGCACGAGGGTTTTGGGTTGTGTCTACGCCTAGATGTTTGGCTCATCTATGCATGTGTTTTGGAAGAAATGCCATCAGTGCTCCTGACCTAGGTGCTGTTAATTGGATTTGTACCCCAGGTGCCTCCCACTGCTTTGTGGAGAATGTATAAAATGGAGAGGAATCATGTATCTGACTCCACTGTGGTGTTGCCTCTCCTCCTCTTTGACACAGGATACCTGCCAACACTGTTTGATTTCCATTTCGATGGAACACAAAAGAAATGGGTTCCCTGGAGTTCCCTGGTCACCAAATATATCCACAACCATGAAGTGAAATTTGCTGATATTCTTGGTAATGACTTTACAATTACCAACGGTCAATATATATGACTTTAGCATTAATATATACTGATTTTAACAAAGTAACCTTCTCCCACTTTATCCATCCATTCTTATCTCCAGTTCCAACTGTGGAGACTGTTAGAACTAGCTGGATACTGGAACAGATGGTGAAAAGAAAGAGGTCTGTACTGTTTGTTGGAGATGCTGGAACCTCCAAGACTGCCACCATTCATAACTTCCTAAAGAACCAAAAGGCAGATGCAGGGGTGAGTTTGCTGTCCAGCAAAATGTGTGGAAATGTATTATTATAGTTATTATTCCCTTTCTCTTTTTCCATTTATGTCCAGATCACTCTGAGCATCAACTTCTCATCCAGGACGACGTCAATGGACGTCCAAAGGAACCTGGAGGCCAATGTAGAGAAGAGGACCAAAGAGATCTATGGCCCCCCCAAGGGCAAGAGACTGCTAGTCTTTATGGATGACATGAACATGCCAAAGGTTCCCAGTCGTATCTTTGCTTCCACCGCGTTCACACTTGCTGTACTGTATGTTATATACTGTAATATACTTTGTTCCTGTCCAGATGGATAGTTATGGCACACAACAACCGATTGCACTTCTAAAGCTCTTATTGGACAGAGGAGGGATATATGATCGAGGGAAGGACCTGAATTACAAAACCCTCAAGGACATTGGCTTCATTGCTGCCATGGGAAAGGCGGGAGGTGGAAGGAATGAGGTGGATCCTCGTTTTATCTCACTTTTCAGTGTCTTCAGTGTCCCCTTCCCTGCTACAGAATCCCTCCATCTCATCTATGCATCTATTATCAAAGGTCACACTAAAGTGAGTACCACCATTTAGTTCAACCATTTTTGTTTTCCTGATGCCATTTTTTTGATAAACATGATCAATTTCAGCCATTTGAGGAGGCCATACAGAAGGTCTGTGATACTGTCACCTGCTGCACCATGGAACTGTATAACAATATCATCAAAGATCTGCCCCCCACTCCGTCAAAGTTCCACTACATATTCAACCTGAGAGATCTATCAAGAGTCTACAACGGACTGACCCTCACCCAACCTGAGAGGTCGGGTCCAGCCAGTTCAATTTATGGATCAACATAGTTCTTTTTCCATTTACACAGATTTCTCTGTAACAGGTTTTTGACAGTCACCCAATTTCTGCGGGTTTGGAGAAATGAGTGTCTGAGAGTATTCCATGATCGACTCATCGATGAACATGACAAAGCCTTGGTACACACTGTTTGCATTGGCAGTTCCACTATTTGTAAATGAACCTCTGAAAACGAATGTGCAGTGTGTTGCAACTACATTTGATCAAACATTTTCTTTTTTGCTTCAGGTTCAGGACCATATAAAGAACCTGATTGATGAGCATTTTAATTCCGACATGGAGGCCATCATGAAGGACCCAATTCTTTTTGGCGACTACAGGGCAGCCCTCAGTGAGACTGAACCAAGGCTTTATGAGGAACTACAGGACTATGATGTTGCAAAAGCCCTGTTTCAGGTATAGTGCAGTCACACTAGCAGCTTGAATGGGAGGCCTCAATTAAAGTTCTCTTTGATTTGAGAATATGAGTAACAATATTGTATTTTGCAGGAAATTCTAGAAGAATACAATGAAAGCAGATCCAGGATGAATCTGGTACTGTTTGATCATGCCCTGGAACATCTGACCCGCGTGCACCGCATCATCCGCATTGATCATGGCCACGCGCTGCTTGTGGGTGTGGGAGGCTCTGGAAAACAGTCACTCACCAAGCTCGCTGCCTTCACTGCTGGCTGTGAGGTAAAAACAGAGGAAGAATTGAAACCATTATATACATTGTGTCAAGTACATCCAAGCATAGAGTCTTTTTATAGACACCACTGTGAGTGCCATACCAGGCAGTGGGGAAATATGAATACAATGACCATACAACATGGACAATTATTTCCAATTAAAACCACATGACAGCTGTTTTGCCATATAGGCAACAGTGATTACGATGAACAACTGAACCCCTTTTCCTTTCCCAGGTATTTGAGATTACACTAAGCAGAGGGTACAGCGAGTCAAACTTCCGTGAGGACCTGAAAGCACTGTATTCGAAACTTGGCATTGAAAACAAGAAGACAGTGTTTCACTTCACAGACGGCCATGTTGCAGAGGAAGGGTTTTTGGAACTGATCAACAACATGCTCACGTCAGGTGGAATGCCACCCAAATTTTATCTACACTGTATTTAGCGTTTGAAAAAAGAAAGACAGCTAAAACTCTGTGTCTTGATAGGCATTGTTCCTGCATTGTTTCCTGATGATGAGAAGGAGACAGTCATCAACCAGCTTCGTGAGGAGGCCCACCAAATGGGAGTGGGTGCCTCCAAAGACAGCATATGGCAGTATTTTGTCAGTAAAAGTGCCACCAATTTGCATATTGTTCTAGGCATGTCTCCAGTGGGAGACACCCTACGGACACGGTGCAGGAACTTCCCAGGTAAATCAATTTATTTTTTTTCATTTCTGATGTTGTGTCAACAGTGAATATTCCTCCCCAGGACTGATGAACAACACTGTGATAGACTGGTTCCTTCCGTGGCCTCCACAGGCACTACTCGCGGTGGCTGAGTCCTTCCTTGGTTGGTAAAACGTTTTTATACATTGGTAAATGTGGTGTGAAGTTGAATTAATGGGTTGAATTTAGCTACTGATTTTTCATCATCATTTATTATGCATGATCTCAATACAGCGTTTTTATTACTGCTTCCTAATTCACATCCTTCACACCTGTAAAGAGCACTTTGATGATGAATGATACTAGAGTGCTTTACAACATTACTTTCTAGGTGAAAGTCCAATGATTCCTGAGGAACACTTTTCAGCTGTAATCGCCCATGTCTGCATGGTCCACAAATCCGTGGGAGACTACAGCGAGATGTTCCAACAAAAACTCAGGCGTTACAACTATGTCACTCCAAAGAACTACTTGGACTTCATTAACACGTATACTAAACTTCTGGAGCAAAATGACCAGTTTATCTTGGGTGAGTGAATGAAGCACAGTAACTGTGACATGATGTAAATCCCAAGGATCATGTTTTGGTTTCATTTCATGAGAGCACTAACATGTTTGTCTTCACCAGCTCAGTGTGAACGTCTGGATGGAGGGTTAGATAAGCTGAAGGAGGCCAGTGAGCAGCTGGGTGAGCTCAATGCCAAACTGGCAGAGCAAAAGGTGGTTCTTGCAGAAAAGTCCACAGCCTGTGAGGCCCTACTGGATGACATCTCCACCAACACCTCTGTGGGTCAGTAAATCTCTGCATATCTTAATAAAGATGATCCCATCACAGGTCATTTAATGAAAGACAGTTGTTTTAACAATCAGTAAAATAATTTTGCATCCAGCTGAGGAGAAAAAGGCTCTGGCAGAAGCCAAAGCCACCGAGATCGAAGAGCAGAACAAAGTGATTGCTATTGAGAAGAAAGAAGCTGAAAGTTCCCTGGCTGAAGCTCTACCAGCATTAGTGGCTGCCCGTAAGGCCCTGCAAGACCTGGAAAAATCTGACGTCACAGAGATCCGGTAACTCTGCCTGCACCTGTTTTGAACTTATCATTAAAAACAGACAATAGAGCGATGAGCTTATTACTCTTTCACCCTCTCTATCTCTTCCTGCTGGTCCATTGTGAAGGTCCTTTGCAAAGCCGCCCAAGCAGGTGCAGGTTGTTTGTGAATGTATCCTGGTGTTGCGTGGGTACAAGGAGATCAGTTGGCAGTCAGCCAAGGGCATGATGTCAGACCCTAACTTCTTGCGTTCACTGATGGAGATGGACTGTGATGCCATAAATAATGACCAAGTCAAGACCGTCAGAGGTGGGGATTGAATCATGATTCATGGAAATCGCTAATACAATTTTTCATTTGTTTGGCAATAACATCTGCACTGGCCAAGTTACTTCATGCCACTGCTGACGTCTCTTTCTAGGCTTCCTAAAGAACCTTCAGACGAGCCTTGTGGAGATGCAAGCCATCAGCAGAGCTGGCGCAGGGATGCTCAAATTTGTCGAGGCTATCATGGGTTACTGCAGTGTTGCCAGAGAGATAAAACCCAAGAGAGAGAAAGTAATATACCAGTTCCACAGTGCTCGATAAGAAAAAACAGCAACATTGCTAATGTGTTTGTTTGTTTTTTTCTGTTTCAGGTGGCACGCTTAGAAAAGAATTTTTTTCAGATCAAGCAGGAGCTGGAGAACATTCAGATTGAGCTTAAGGGCATCCAAGAAGAGTTGCAGGCTCTCAAAGAGAAATATCAAACGGCTATTGGGGAGAAACTGCTGCTGCAAGAAGAGGCTGAGGTCATGGAGAGGAGGCTGGTCGCTGCTGACAAACTTATCTCTGGCCTGAGCTCTGAGAATGTGCGGTAGGGTTAAGTCACAGCTTGCAACTATGACCAGCATGTTGTCAAGTAGCTCGATCTTTCCTCTTATTATCCTTTTGCCTCATTCTGCGCTCTTGTTCTTTCTCCCTCTTTTGTGCTGAACACACCTCTAGGTGGACACAAGATCTGGAGAGGTTGAAACAGCGCCGTGTGCGTCTGCTGGGGGACTGTCTAGTTGCTGCTGCTTTCCTCAGCTATGAGGGAGCCTTCAGCTGCGATTTCAGGAACGAAATGATGTACGAAATATGGGTCAAGGATTTGGAGGAGAGAGGCGTTCCCATGAGCAAGCCTTTCAAAGTGGATAACCTGCTAACTGATGAGGTGGAAATCTGCAGGTGAGACAGAGCGTGTCCCTCAGCATAGTTGGAAGATATGAGGAGCCCAAATAATAGATGGGTTGCTGATGAGTGTCTTTTTTTTATTGAACTGCGTCTCCACATAAAATGATGTGTCGAATAAACTTCACAGATGGGACTCGGAGGGCCTGCCTCCAGATGAGCTGTCGGTGCAGAATGGAATCCTTACAACCAGAGGTAGCCGTTTCCCCTTGTGTATTGACCCTCAACAACAAGCTCTGAACTGGATTAAGAAGAGGGAAGGAAAGAACCTCAAGGTACAAAACAGTTTATACATGGTGTTGTTACTGGACTGGATAGTTCCACATTGGCTAGTTCACCACTGTTTATAGACCCTAAATCAGCACTTTAGGCAGAAGTGGAAGGATGAACATTATCACTGAGATACATTGACTGGAAATCTCAAAGGAGATTTTTCAGCGTCCGTCAGAGAATTTGATGAGTCATTGATCTTAAAATGCAGTCGATGGAGGAGCTTTTCTTGACACTGAGACACTCCCATTCTTAACACCCTTTTGTCCACAGGTCTCATCCTTTAATGATCCGGACTTCCTAAAACATCTGGAGATGGCCATTGAATATGGCTTCCCATTCCTTTTCCAAGATGTGGATGAGTACATTGACCCTGTGATTGACAATGTCCTAGAGAAGAATGTCAAAGGAGCTAAGGGAAGGCAGGCCATCATGCTGGGTGACAAAGAGGTGGACTATGATCCCAATTTCAAGCTCTACCTTACCACCAAACTGTCAAACCCCAATTATTCCCCAAATGTGTTTGGAAAAGCCATGGTTATTAATTATACAGGTAAGGTCCTCTGACACGCAGTTTTGGGTGTGATATTTAACAACCGCACTAAATATCTAGCCATGATACATGTAGTGACCCACAAGGGCCTGGAGGACCAGTTGCTCAGTGTCATCGTGGGCTTTGAGAGAAACGAACTGGAGGAGCAGCGCAAGCGTTTGATTCAAGAGACAAACGACAATAAAAACCTGCTGCAGAAGCTGTCAGACTCCCTGCTCAGGGAGCTGGCTACATCCACGGGCAACATGTTGGATAACACAGAGCTGGTTGAAACGTTGGACGAAACAAAGTCCAAAGCCAGTGAGGTCAGTCTGGGCGATAGCATTCCATCAAAGGAAGGAGGGAAGCACTTTTGTTGAGTCTCAGTTGTTGTTTACCTGTTTTCATGTGATCACCAGGTATCTGAGAAATTAAAGTTGGCCCAGAAGACATCTGTGGACATTGATAAAGTCAGAGATGGCTACCGACCCGCTGCCAAACGTGGTGCTATTTTATTCTTTGCACTAACAGAAATGTCCTCGGTGAACAGCATGTACCAGTTTTCTCTAGCTTCCTACCTGGAGGTGTTTGACTATTCTCTGCGCAAATCTTTGCCCGACTCTTTCCTGCCCGAAAGGCTGAGCTCCATCATAAACACCCTGACGTACAATGTTTACAATTACGGCTGCACAGGTGAACTTTCTTCAGTTTGTCTCTTAAGATTGTGTGTTCATTCTAAAGACGTCAGACAATATGTTACCTGACCTTACTCTGTCCATCCGTAGGGCTGTTTGAGAAACACAAACTGCTCTTTTCCTTTAACATGGCCATCAAGATTGAGCAGGCAGAAGGTAGAGCCCCCCAGGAGGAGCTGGAATTCTTTATCAAGGGTAAGATGCCAGGGCATGATAAGTTCAAAACTTAAGCACCAGTTATCGACACCACACGAGCTTGGAGAAACATTTCACAGCAAACTGCCTTTCTGTTTCATGTGAATAGGGAATCTATCCTTGGAAAAGAGCAAGCGCAAGAAGTCTTGTGACTGGTTTCCAGACCAGGGCTGGGAAGACATCATGAAACTCTCAGAGCTTTTTCCTGAACAGTTTAGCACTTTGCCCACTGATGTGGAGAGAGAATCCATTGACTGGAAGTCTGTAAGTACCCACAAGGAGACTGATCATCACCGGTCCTTCACTCAGTCCGCTGAATCGAACGTCTTTCTGTCTCCTCAGTGGTTCGACTTAGATGCACCAGAAAACGCTCCACTGCCATCAGAATATGACGATAACCTGTCGGCCTTTCAAAAACTCCTGCTTCTGCGCTGCTTCCGCGTAGATAGAGTCTACAGAGCAGTGACGGACTACATCACTGTCACTATGGATGAGAAGTGAGCATCCTTTATGCGTAAATAGTAAATGACCTGTATCCATAATGACTTTTTGAGTTTTTGACAAGATGAATTATATAGTATTTTACTTCACTGCAATTCGGATATTGTTTATGCCCTTAAGAGATTAATATATTATTGTAAAGATTATCATACAAAAACAACAAAAGTGACATATTTTCTTCTACTTCTTCTCAGATATGTGCAACCCCCTGTGATCAGTTTTGATGCAATTTATGACCAGAGCACAGCTTTCTCTCCCATTATCTTCATCCTGAGCCCTGGCTCGGACCCAGCCAGTGAACTCATGAAGCTGGCCGAGAAGTCTGGAAACAAGTTCAAGTTCCTTGCCATGGGTCAAGGCCAAGAGAAGGTACCAGGACTTCTTTTTCTTGTCACAGGTTTTTGTCAGGTGAAGTTACTGAAGTATATAATTTGCCATTCATTTTAACATTTCTGTACTCAGAAAGATGAGGGTGAGAACAAGCTCAAATACCAAAATATGAAGCAGTTTGCCAAGAGAAAAGTGACTTCAAGTGTTTATTTGGGACTTTGTCATTGTTTCCTGCGTCTCCTCAAAAGGTTGCGCTGCAGCTACTTGATGTGGCGGCGTCTCGTGGTCAGTGGTTGATGCTACAGAACTGCCACCTGCTGGTAAAGTGGCTGAAGGAGTTGGAAAAGGGCTTAGAGAAGATCGTCAAGCCCCACCCCAACTTTCGCCTGTGGATTACTACCAACCCTATTGAGGATTTTCCCATTGGCATCCTGCAAAAGGCTCTGAAGGTAGGTTTCTTTACATTTTCAAGTGTATTTAAAAAAATAATAATAATGACAATGAAGTTAATGTACTGTGTATGAAACACCCATATTAGATTGAATATGAGCTGTGATCTATTTTCATTTCAACACACACAGCATGTAGCAAAATGCATTCACATACAGTATAATCACACTTGCCTCCAAAACAAATCGTTTTGTCATTTTTTGTTTTTTTGATATATTAAAATGTCCTCCTCCTCCATCTCACTGGGAAACTGATAGAATAGAAGGTGATGTAACGCATACTGATATTTAGTCGCGATATTCGCAGAAGCACTCATTGCCTTTTAATACTGTGTGCAGGTAGTGACTGAGCCTCCCAATGGTCTTAAGCTGAACATGAGATCCACATACTCCAAAATCTCCCACGAGAGCTTGACTCAGTGCCCACACCCAGCTTTCCGCAGCCTGGTCTACGTGCTGGCCTTCTTCCATGCTGTGGTACAAGAGAGACGCAAGTATGGCAAGATTGGCTGGAATGTGGCCTGTGACTTCAATGAGTCAGACTTCTTTGTAAGTAGAAAGGGCATTTATACCATTTTCCAAAAATGAACCATGTGTTCATGTTATAACTGCTTGACAGGTGTGTATGGAGATCTTGAACACCTACCTGACCAAAGCTCACACGCAAGGAGACCGTCATATTCCCTGGGAAAGTGTTAAATACCTTATTGGCGAGGTCAGGCTGAACTTATTATTCTCCAAACACAGTCAGGCTGCTCTGTCCTGAAACGTCCTTCCATGAATTCACAGGTGATGTATGGTGGACGAGCCATAGACAGCTTTGACCGCAGGATCCTGAATATATACATGGATGAGTACTTCGGAGACTTCCTCTTTTACACTTTCCGCGACTTCCACTTCTTCTCGAACAAAGATGTAGATTACAAGATCCCTAAAGATGGACCTAAGGAAGTCTATGTTGGTGAGTTGTCATTTTTTAAAAATACTTTGCACTCCTCTTCTATAAAACTGTGTGCACTCACAGCTTTACCATGACGGGTTACAGATGAGATTGAGAGCCTGCCACTGGCAAACACCTCAGCGGTATTAGGTCTTCACCCCAATGCAGAGATAGGATACTACACACAGGCAGCCAAAGACATGTGGACACATCTGATAGACCTACAGCCTCACGCAGGTATGGTATAGCAGCTCTCATTGTCTCTTGCCTCTTGATTGAATGAAAAGAAAACCCACCACATTTTCAAAAATCCAAATAATGCACACCTGAATTTAAGCATTTCATAATACTGTGTATAACTGAGATGGAAAGTAGATTTTTTAAATTATTTCTGCTGAGGTGAAACAGAAGCAGAAGCATCCTGTCGGGAACAGAACCGGCCAAAGTCTGCCGTAATTTTCTCCCACACTGCTCTTGTCTATAGCACAGGCTGCAACGTATGTGTAGTTGGGAAATTGCAGTGCTGAGGTGTGTAGTCTGCTGAAGTCAGCGTGCCAAAAACAGCCACAGATGACCCGGCAGCTGTGGTTTGCAGTGTTCATGTCTGATGTATTTACTGTTTACAAACCCTTCTACTCTTTTCAGGTGAATCAGGTGCAGGCATCAGCAGAGATGAGTACATCAGCCATGTGGCCCAGGACATTCAGAACAAGCTGCCTGGGCTATTTGATCTGGATGTGATCCGGAAGAAAATGCCCCCTGAAATCTCCCCGACCTCAGTGGTGCTGCTTCAAGAACTCGAGCGCTTCAACAAGCTAGTGGTTCGCATGAAACGCTCTTTGGCTGAGCTGCAGAGGGTGAGAGGGAGAGGCCTGTGTGAGGAACCGCACAGGTTTACCATCGTTGTGACTGGTTTTCTTGTGTCTGCAGGCCTTGGCCGGCGAGGTGGGCATGAGCAGTGAGCTGGATGAGGTTGCTCAGGCGCTGTTCAACGGTCAGATCCCTGCCATTTGGAAGAAGTTGGCACCTGACACGCTTAAGTCCCTTGGCAACTGGATGAGTCATTTCAAGAGGCGTTATGAGCAGTATAGCTACTGGGTGAGGAGGAGGAGGAGATACATTTTGCCAGAAAAACACTTGAACAGTTCATTTGCAAAATCAAATAGAAGCCATTGTTAAAATGGATTGATACATAAATATGCAATAAGTGAAAAAAGAAATACAATACAGTCATGTATTGAATGTATTTTACTTATGTTTTATTAATTCCTGAATTGTTATTTACTATACATTTTAACAATTCTGTTATCTGTTTTTTCATATGATTAAATGTGAAACATAACTTTGGATTTGAGAATTTGCACTTGTGTACCATCTGCTGCATGTTTGTTGTGGCCGACAGGTGGATGAAGGAGAACCAGCAGTCATGTGGTTATCAGGACTGCACATACCAGAGTCCTACCTGACTGCTCTGGTACAAGCTGCATGCAGAACAAACGGCTGGCCTTTGGATGTGTCCACTCTGTACACAGAGGTGACCCAGCACCGCAGTGACGAGGAAATCACTGACAAACCTGCATACGGTAACGAAGTAGCACCATACAATGTCAGTACAAGTCAGCTGTAGCATCTGATTAGCTGGTTGTGCTCTGCAGGCTGCTTTGTGTCCGGTCTGTATCTGGAAGGAGCAGACTGGGACGTAGAGAAAGGCTGCCTCTTGATGAGCAAACCTAAAGTTCTGGTGACTGAGCTGCCCATCCTCAGAGTCATTCCCATAGAACAACGTGACCTCAGGTTACAGGTGTGAGCAGCAGTTACTACACAGGTGGGAAAGATTGTCCGCTGTTGATAACTGGTGTGTGTATTCTCTTGTGTTTGCACCACAGAATACGCTGCGGACGCCGGTATACACCACGTCACTGCGGCGGAATGCAATGGGAGTGGGACTGGTTTTTGAGGCAGACCTGTTCACGACCTTGCACATCTCACATTGGGTGCTCCAGGGTGTCTGCTTATGCCTCAACTCTGACTAAATGTTGTGGAGCTGTTAGCTTCCATACACCTCGTTGTCATCTTTACATCTTTAATTGTGTTTGTACCCAGAGATGCTGTGACAGGTAAACCATACCGGCAATAAACATACAAATTAGCAATGAAATTGTTTTTTTTTAATCCATGATTGACTTCATACATTTCATTGTTTGCCCACTAGATGGCAGCTCCTCACTCTGGGCAGTGCAGCAGCAATGCCACCTGAGTGTCACTGGAACACAGTCAGTAATCTACAGTGTCTCTGTGTCTGTCACTGTTAAGAAATATGTTGGAATATATTAGATATTAACTTCAGTCACATCACTTATATCACCTGAATTTAAGCATTTCATAATACTGTGTATAACTGAGATGGAAAGTAGATTTTTTAAATTATTTCTGCTGAGGTGAAACAGAAGCAGAAGCATCCTGTCGGGAACAGAACCGGCCAAAGTCTGCCGTAATTTTCTCCCACACTGCTCTTGTCTATAGCACAGGCTGCAACGTATGTGTAGTTGGGAAATTGCAGTGCTGAGGTGTGTAGTCTGCTGAAGTCAGCGTGCCAAAAACAGCCACAGATGACCCGGCAGCTGTTGTAGCAGTGGGAAACAGCCATAGCAAGACACATGTCACCTGTAATAGTGAGAGCTGCTGTATTCAGTGGTGCACTAAACTGTTTTACACAGATGGTGATTATCACTGAACATCAGTGTGAAAACTGACCCCAAAAGTTCATTTGATATGATCGTGTATCTTCCTGCAAATGGCAGAAGGAGAGAGGCATCAGGACACGTTTACGACCCAAACAGAAGGGGAGCCATTGTTTGCCCTCCTGAAAAGATGCAAAAGCCTGTTTAATGAACCTATGTTACAAGTTAGTAAGTGGATCTTAGTGCACTCGAGACAACAGATCATGGATATGAGAAGAAAATGAATGTTTAAAGCTGAAGCACAGCTATAAATGTCAGACAGAGGGGGGAAAAAGTCAACTCCCCCGTTTTCCTTCTCCAAAGTGATTTCAGCTGCTCTTGACTGGAGGGATTTTCACCAGTTCCTGCTTGGCACCACTGCCTGCACTTACTGGCCTCATAAAATGCCAAAGGTGCCCTGAAACAAAAAGCACAGACAACAGTTTCCCAGCCTCCCCCAACCTTTCCCACCCCCTGACATCACAAACAGTTTGTGATTGAGAGCAGGTGCTCTCTCTCTCTGTCTCTCTCTCTCTCTCTCTCCGTGAACTGTGGTGTATTAACTGGTCACTGTGATGATGTCCTGATGGCCGGTGTGAGTGTGGATGTGTGAACATGCACATCTCTCACATTTCTCTGCACATTTCCTTCCAAACCACAGCTGAGTCAGACTCCTCCTTTGGAGCCCAGGAGAGGTGCAGTCACATCTCCATCCTGTCAGGTCCAGGTGTTTAGTTTGGAGTGGGAGCCCAGTTCAGTTCAGTTCTGGCTGCTTTGGAGTGGAACCCTCCTTGTTTGGGCAGTACAGTGGGAGGCTCAACTTACTACTGTTTTCCTGCTTGGCACAGATGACTCTTACAGGAGCTGCAGAGCACAAATACAGTAAATATCCAATGGCAATGACAAAGCTGTATGATAACCCCTATAACTTACCTCATTCCACACATATACAGTTCATTGTATATAGAACTGTAATTATTTTTTATTTTATTCAATTTTATTACTGTGTGCAGTGTTTTACTTTTGTGTTTTTTATTTTTATTCTGTTAAATTCCATGTTAAATGTTAAATGTTAAAGACCAAGTATTGGTATGTACAATCATACTTGGCAAAAAAGGGGGGGGGGGATTCTGATTCTGCTGCTGCTGCTACTGATGATGCTGATGATGATGATGGCGGCATTACGCAAAAAATATCCAGCCGATTTTCACCGAACTTTTGGTAGGAGTGTAGCACAGGCCAGGGAAGTACCCGCTACATTTTGGTGCAGATCGAATGGACACGGGGAAAAACGGTTGCATGTATTGGAATTGGTGTTTGTGCGCTGCCTTTAGTTTTAGCAGCGTATGATTCCCTGAGAGGAAATGCAGAGTGTGTGTGAAGCTGGAGTTTCCAGTGTCTGAAAACGGGGCCGGGTGAAGGGACCCGGTAGGCTGAGCTCTATTTCACCACCACGAGAGAGAGAGAGAGAGAGAGAGCGAGAGAGAGAGAGAGAGAGAGAGAGAGAGAGGACCAGGACTTCTCCCTGGAGGTAAACACGGAATGAGTCTTCTCTGCTCAGTCCGTGTTGGAGGATGGGATGTGCATCTTGTCACTAGTTTGATCCTCTGAAACTTCTGGACGGTCCAAGTTGATGCCAAGGAAATGGGCCAACGGGGGATCGTGTCCGCAGTTTGCGGGAAAAGTTTGCTTTGGACGGCGGTGCTTCTCACCCTGACCGCGTCTGTGGACGGAACCTGGAAGACTGGACTTTATCAGAGCTTCTCAGCAGGGACCCAGCTGAGCCGAGAGCCGCACTCATCCGTCTACCAGAAGAGGTGAGAGGACTCGGTGCAGCTTTCCTCCACAGGCTCGTTGTGAAAGTCAGGGGGAGTTCTCCACCCGCCGACCGGCTCGGACTGTCTTCCTGACAGTTGGTTTCCTTTTTCCTGTGTCGGTTCCTGGCCGGTTCTCTGGTTCCCTCCTCCAGCTCCTGGGAACGTTCTCCAAGCTGGTGTGCTGCTATTCATCCCTGCAGGAGAGGATGGAGCTGCTGCTCACCTCCTGCAACATCTGTGGAGGGATCAGAGAAGGGAGATCGTATGGAAGAGAGCTGCTTGAGATAATATGAGTTAAGATAAGGCTTTATGGTTCCAGAGTGGGAAATTTGCGACATTACGGCTGCAAACAAAAACAACACATTAATAAGACACTTATTCTTAATAACAACATATATTAAAACATATTAAAACTGTGTATTTACAGGTTTAACACAATTCTCTGTTAACATTTAAGTTAACATACAATATAAAATAAAAATTCAAACTAGATCATGTACATCTCAGGCTCTATACTGTACATGACAGTGTCCGGTCATATGTGGTGACCACATGGTGATACGGAGATCGTTTTATCTTTAAAGTATGAATTGACCTGTGTTATAACACATTAATTAACTGAGGCCAGAATGTATCTTCAGCGAGATTGTAAAGTGCATTGATCAAAACGTAAATGGAGCACTCAGCATCGGCAGACTTGAGTAAACACACACAGCTTCTGTCCTTGACGTTTCTTGACAACAAGAGGTGATTTCCCGTCTTCCAAATATTTACGCTGTCAGGTTGTGTGTCTCCTGCTCAGGTCCAGCTGCTTTGAGGGCTCCCAGCCGTGCTCCACTGACTCACCCCCGATGTCACAGCCGGGGTTTGTGAACGGGTTTACTAAACACAAGCAGCTGGGATTCGACCCCATCTGAGACGCGTTTATAGGGTTTGTGTTTGACACTTTTAGAGCGAGCTGCTGTGAGTCAAACCTCTGTCCAGCGAGGTCAGAGGGTTCGAGCTGCCAGGAGAGGAGAGCATCCGTCCACCTGCTGCCTGGTTTGATGGATGAAAGCAGCAGCGGGTCAGCAGAGCCACACAGTGGTAGTGGGAGTTGGTTTTCACTGACAGAACGGTCTCAGCGGGGCTCTGACACGTAAAGAGAAATGGAGTGAGAGAGGAGGCTGTCACAGGCAGCCCTTCAGGAGGAACGCTCGCCCATACCAGCTCTGTCTTCACACAGTGATTAACCAAAACCAAAGGGGATTAACGCCTCTCAAGTAATTCCTTGACTGGTGTGGTCACTCTGCAGAGGAGCTGATAAAACGTTCATTCACCCTTGTCGCTCCTGTGCTCAGTACGTGGAAGAGGTTAGGAGGGTAACTGCTTCTTTATTTCTCATCTCATCCGTGTCTTTATCTTCCCCCGGAGGACTTGTCATGGTCTGACAGGCAGTCTGAGCCCTGTGGCCGCCCCCAACTCCCCGTCCATCCTAACCATATCCACATTTATTTAAGAATAGGAATGGAGATGGAAGGGATATCCAGGAGCGGAGCTCCGTGTGGCTTAAAGCAGACCGCCTTTACATTGTCCGTTCAAAGAATGTATGCGCCTAAAAGGAGTCATAGATAATTAAATGATCCCTGGCAGCTGAGACAGAAGTAATTCTCTGGGAATAAGTCAGCAGTCCCATTCTGTGCAGACCTGTAGGGTCAGACAGACATGGCCAGTGATCAGCTCCATTTAATAGATGCTTTCTTCATGGACTCTCATTGCACTGGAGGGATTATTAAGGCAGTGAATTCCTCCTGAGGCCCCTTCTCTCCTCCATACACAAGTACTTAAAGGTGCAAACATCCGTGACACCCTCAAAGCCCACAGGTGTCCACATCTTGAAGCCCAAACAGACAAAGACAAATGAGAGTTGCTCTGTGGCCGCTGAGAAGAGTCTCTGAGAGTCTCTGCGGTGCTTTGACTCATCCTTGCTGTCACCCACTCATCACACACTGGCTTTGAACCATCACTATGAAGGACGTTTGCCCTTTTTGTCATAATTCTTCAAATGCACACTCAACCTGCACCTGCAATTTCTGCTGTTTCTAATCACTCTGGTCTTTGTGATTCTGTTTATTATTTCCGCTGCAGATTATGTGCCACCCGTACTTCATTAATGTCTCTGTAACCAAACTCTATTTCTGTCTTTGTTATTTCTTGTTGCAACACATTCATCGTATGCCTCTTTTCTGTCCTGTGGGACTCAGCCTGCTTTATAAGTCTGTTCCTTCTGCATTCCCATGGGAAGCTGCTTTGTTTGACCTTTATGATAAAATGACGGATCTTCTCTTCTCTTGTGTCTCCTCTGTCTCTTCTTTTCTCCTGTCTCTTCTCCTCTGTCTCCTTTCTGTCTCCTCTCCTTTCCTCTGTCTCATCTTCTCTCCCCTCCTCTCCTCTGTCTCTTCTTCTCTCGTCTGTCTCGTCTGTCTCCTCTCCTTTCCTCTGTCTCCTCTCCTTTCCTCTGTCTCCTCTCGTCTCTGTCTCCTCTCCTTTCCTCTGTCTCCTCTCCTCTGTCTCCTCTGTCTCCTCTCCTTTCCTCTGTCTCCTCTCCTCTGTCTCCTCTCCTCTCCTCTGTCTCCTCTCCTTTCCTCTGTCTCCTCTCCTCTGTCTCCTCTGTCTCCTCTGTCTCCTCTCCTCTGTCTCCTCTCCTCTGTCTCCTCTGTCTCCTCTGTCTCCTCTCCTCTCCTCTCCTCTCCTCTCCTCTCCTCTCCTGTCTCCTCTGTCTCCTCTCCTCTGTCTCCTCTGTCTCCTCTCCTTTCCTCTGTCTCCTCTCCTCTGTCTCCTCTCTGTCTCCTCTCCTTTCCTCTGTCTCCTCTCCTCTGTCTCCTCTGTCTCCTCTCCTCTCCTCTGTCTCGTCTTCTCCTCTGTCTCCTCTCCTCTCCTCTGTCTCGTCTTCTCCTCTGTCTCCTCTCCTCTCCTCTGTCTCCTCTGTCTCCTCTGTCTCCTCTCCTTTCCTCTGTCCCCTCTCCTCTGTCTCCTCTGTCTCCTCTCCTCTGTCTCCTCTCCTCTGTCTCCTCTGTCTCCTCTCCTCTCCTCTGTCTCGTCTTCTCCTCTGTCTCCTCTCCTCTCCTCTGTCTCGTCTTCTCCTCTCCTCTCTGGCCATTTGCCACATCTGCCTTTTGTCCTTTGTTCCTTGCAAGTGTTTTTTCCCACAGACACTAATATAGAGAAATTTTTGTGTTCCCCAGTTTTTGAAAACGTAACTTTGACCTGACAGCTTCTCCCACAGTACGTCAACGGACTGTCAGACAAATACAAGACAAGACATGGCAGAAAATGAAAGCAAAGCAGAGGAAGTCGTGTTTCCTAACGCCAGACTTCCACACTGTTGGATATAACGTGTTTAGTAGTGATTCTTTATTCTTTTACGTGTCATATCAACTTTGTGTCATTACATTTCAGTGTAGTGCAGTGAAATAATGATGATTACCAGAGTTACCAGTACCAGTTGTGTTTCTGTCAGAAGGGTGGGGCTCTTTCCCAGTTTTAACATATCAATACCTGCGGCCATTCCCGCGCTGGGAGGACTTTATCTGGACATGAATTTGAAGACGGCTGGTGAGTGCCAAAGTTGATGTCTTACTTTTCGTGAAAGGCGCTATATAAATGTAAGTTTGGACTGGATTGACCCATAAAAGTAGTCCAGATAATGACGTTTGTTTGCGTGGGCTTGTGGCTAATGCTAACCACAAGCTAGCGAGCTAACGCTAACCCGTGTTCGGTATCAAACAGAGGTGATTCATTCATTCATATACATATTGTTAATGTGACAAAGTTTTCAACGGACACTACCGTTAGCAGAGCTAACATTGTAATATCATATGGGTGTTAACACAGTGAGTGTGTTATTTTTAGGGGCGTGTCAATCAGGTTAACGTTACTGCAGCTGAGCTCTTGAGCTAAACGTTTCCTCATTTACTACCTCAAATACTGCAAATATTGTGAGTTTGAATCAGAGAAAAGGGGTTACCTGTTACATTTGACTACGTTAATACTCTTAAACTCCACTTTTCAAAGATTCATTAGAAAGCCTTTATATCAGCAGATATATAGCAGATATTTCCATTGGATTATCAGGGTTTGTGCAATACTGCAGAATGATATCTTGCACTGTTGTTTAAAAAAAAAGTTTTTTCAGAACATTTATATGTGTTTAATTTCTTCCCTTCAATACAATTTTGTTTAAAGTATGTATTACAAATATTAAATAGTATAATTTTCATTTGAAGAAACCATTACTTATATTAACAGATTAATTAAGGTAGTGATAAATACAATAATTAAGTATATTTAGCTTAAGATAGTTATTTCAAATAATTTGGGGCTGAAAAGAAAATTAGTCGGTCAATACAACCTAACCTGTTTAGTTTTGGCATGTGTAAAAACTAAAGTTGTTTTAAGCCAACGGGTTTCCTCGCCATTTTCTAGTAAACTCAACTAATCTGGTTTTACAGTGCAGCGTTTCCTTGGTCACACAGTCTGCTGCTGGTGTGGGATTTAGAAGGATTCAGGCTGCATCGCCTGCAGGACGAATTCAGGGCAAACAGAAACGCGGATACAGTGTTTAAACTACTTAAGTTCATGGACATTCATTGAAGCTTTGCCACGTCTTTGTTTCCTGCAAATGATTTACCATCCTGGACCTCAGCTGCGCTGAAGAAGAAATGGGCCAAACCTGGTCTTCTCATCCCGTCGTTCTGAGCTGTTGGCTGTGAGAGAGGGTTGATGATTTATTTAGCTTGGGCTCTTCGTTCTGAGTGTGCCATGTGTGCTTAGAGACCTGATACTCACTGAGGACCAGCTCTGGGCTTTTGCCTGTGAAACAGCATGGTGCTAGTGGGTTTGACACTTCATAACACAACGGAGCCTCCAGTAAGAGGGAGGTGTTGACTCTGTACGTTCTGGAAAGAATGGCCGAGAGCAAAGCACCTGTGTCCATTAAAGTCCTTAAGAAGCCGTGTAAATCAGTGGTGCAGGAGTTCTCAGCATCAAAATGAGTCACTTGCTAAAAGGCTTTTTAAGCATGACCAATCTTTAAGTCTTTTCTCTTTCAGATTCCACAGTAAATAGTGAAACCTGTATGTAATTATTGTTTGAGTGTCTGGGACAAAGGGACGTCAAAAGAGTGTCTCCTTATGCGGTTCCTGTAGGAGGTTATTAGTAGTTAAGCCATTTAGGAAATTGTAAACTTTTTTATAACAGTGACAAACGCAGCAGTGCTTGTTGTTTCCTCTTTAGATAATTACATAAATTCAATGCAAAGAGAGGCGGTTAAAGTCCCCCCGCTGGTGGACGTCTGAGTTGTTCCCAGGTGAAAGTTCCCCTCAGCCTGGGAAACTCATGTTCACCCCACCACACACACACATTCCCAGCTCTACCTGACTCCTGCATATGTTTCCCCGCTTGATTTAATGACTGAGAGTGATTTATGATTAATTTAAATTGTCTTAGTTGAAACACACACACACACACACACACAGACCGAGAGAGAGAGAGAGTTAAGTACAGCGTAATAAGTACAGCGTAATAAGTACAGCGTAACACAGAAAACAAACCAAAGTTCGACAGGGTTGATCAGTTCAACTTGGAACAAACTGAATAAAGTAAAGATGAATTAATGGTGGAACATAAGTAAAGATAAAGTTGAGTGTCTGTGGAGAGGTTTTCTCAGATCTCATTTCTGTGTGTTTCTGTGTGTGTGTGTGTGTGTGTGCGTGTAGCCACCACAACATGTGGGGATTGTTAATGGGAGCGGGTGCGGGACGGCTTTGCGTCCTCCGCCTTTGGCAGTTTCCTTTAAACTGTCTCTCTCACACACAAGCATATGGTTTCACATATTGACAAACAGACTGTGGTGGGAAACACTCCCCCACACTTGCAAACCCACTGGCAGCAGAACACACAAGAGCCAGTCTCCTTTGTGGCTTCTCCACTCTGGAGACATGTATTGATTGTGTAAACACAGGCCTCAGTCAGTCAGTAAGTGTTTGCCATTCTTTCCCTGCAGCTTTGGCCATGTGAAGGTAATCAGGGTATTTGTACACGTCATTGTTAATAAAGTAATAGTAACACGTGGTGACTTTAACTGCTTCAGCATGTTTCCATACATTAGAGACATGTAATCTCCTCTGTCATGTTGTCCTTTGTTTTGTTTGGGTTGAATGATGAGACGAGACAAGTGGAACTTGATTTGAGCCTTGGGTCAACTTTTTTATTCATGTGGTTTATGTGATTGATGGCAGATAGCTGCGTTAAATTTCATGATTACAAATGATTCCATTATCATTTCAGCATCTAATGCAGAAGGGTTAGAGCTGGGGTCTAATCTCCCATGTGCTAACAGGATCCGATATCGTCTCTTGTTTGAAGGAGAAATGAGCTCCTGGTGAGGATTAAATCAAACCAATTAGCTCTCAAATGAACCCACTACGTCACTCTGGGACACTATAGGGACCAGGCTGTATCTGTGTCGGCTGTGTCTGGAGACGTTGGAAGGAAAGTGAGTGTGTTGGACTCAGCGTGCTCTAGCTTAATCTTTCACCTTTACATCAGCTTTTTTCCCGGCAGGTACATTTCTCTACAGTGTGGGTCCCCTCTCATAGAGTCTTTCAAACTGGACCAGTCCTCTCGTGCATAACTGCATGGGACCCCCTCTTCCTTCCCTTACCGCCTCTACCACCTCTGAGATGAATAGACACAGCAGTGTAACAACAGCCAGCCGTGTTCGTTCGTCAGGGCCGACATGAAAAGACAGACAACCATTCACACTCACCTTCAAACTACGGGCAGTTTTAAAGTAACTGATTAACCTGGCATGCTTTTGGAGGTTGGTGGAACCCACACAAACGCCATACAGATGGGATCAAACCTTCTTGCTAACCACTGCAAATATTGTGGCTGATTAAAAGTGTATGAATGCTATGAAATGGACAACAAAGTGTGTGAGACAACAGCACGCTGATGAGAATGTCATGATGCATGAAGTCTTCATGTCATTCTTTGGATTATTCAGTTTTTGCTTCTCAAAGAATCAAATTGAGGTTGCTCTTCCTTCTTATTCTGTTCCATACTTTGCACCTCTTTCCCCTCACTCTGTTTCTCATTCTGTCTCCAGGAACTGGTGTCCGCATACGGTCACTAAGACAGTGACTTGCCAGGTGCAGAATGGGACAATCCTGCAGCGCGTCTACCAGACGTGCCGCTGGCCTCAGGGATGCACAGGAGGCAGGTGAGACAGGACGGAACTTCACAGCCGTACGCCTGAGTCCAAGAAACAATGACAGATAAAGAGTGATAAAAAGTGCTGGAAAAGACAGCCACTGTGTGTGTTCCAGTAGTCGACCAGTAAAAATGCATTCTGTGCAAACGGAGCATCCACATTTAATTCTGACTGCAGGGGCCGGGTGTCACGTCCAGTTATGATATGTATGCTGGACTTTACTACAACAGCTGTAAAAACACCTCCAATATGGTCCCACAGGGATATTAATTGTAAAGTAAAATATTCTGTTCCACATCCCACAGTATTAATGAATGCAAATCATGTAATAGAATAACAATAATAAAAATAAAAACATTTGCATCTGCATATATATTTGCATCATCGGCCAGGAGTATCACAGTGTCACAGCCCTGTTCGAATCGTCTTGTCATATCACATATCATCATAGCAAATGTTTTTCTCATAATGCTGTCTGTTCACATACAGCACCCTTAATGTAGAAAAATGGCATTGTGGGAAATATAGGAAGTGTTGTTTCAAGTTAATAATGACAGGACTTCAAGAGAAAAAAACACTCTACAAATGTAGCGAAGAGATGTATGAAGGTTTGTGTTTTTTATCTTTTTCAGCTACAAGACGGTGGTCAGACCTTCGTATAAAATAGTGTACCGCACTGTGACTTCTCTGGAGTGGAAATGCTGTCCAGGATTCAGCGGCGCAACTTGTGAAGCAGGTAATTCAGGGCAGTTGTGGTGAACCACACATACACACTCATTTTATGATAAGAAAGTACAGAGCGGAGAAAGGATTAAGATTAGTTGTCTGCACAGGTTTGACCTCTGTCTGCTTTTCCCTTCTCTCATTCATGTGTCTTTGTTTCCTCTTTTTACTTCATTCAATCTTCGAGGTTACATGTCGAACACTGTGTTTGGGATCGCTGTGGTGAATGTGACGCATGTGCCTCCTTGTGCATGTGTTATCGCGGTGTTTGAAACAGGAGCGATTTCCATTAGACGTACATAAGGCTGCTTCTGTCTCCTAAATGAAGTTGAGTAACCAGATCCCTCAGCGTCCTCTGAGGCTCGGTCAGATACCTCCATGTTATTAATCAGTTTTACTGTTCACTGAGTCATTGTAGTATGTGAGCTTTGAGTCGTTTGTGTGGTTCTGTGGTCTGGCTGGAGCCTTCATCTTCTTAAAGTAACTAGCACTGCTGTTTTAATTTTGCTCCTGCTGTAGCTACCCACCACACACACACACACACACACTCCCCATGCATAATGACTTCCCCTGGCACTGGCCCCCATGTCTCGACAGTCTGGAGAGAAGGGTGGAGTGTCTGTTTGTGTGGGGACCCAGGACTTGACTGGGTGTAACGTAAATCGTCAGGCTTTGTGGTGCAATGCACAATAAGTGTTTACAGTAGTTAAAGTGGTCATTCTCTTTTATGGTTCAGAAAGCCGTTTTTCTTCTCTTCTTGCTCCAAGGAGAGTTCATAGCAGCATTTAGCCCCGCTCACACATACATCGGGTATATCAAGAGCATCTGAATGTCAGTGTTTGTTTTAGTCCACGGGACCTCTCAAAGTCACAAACTTCACAGTCAGGCTGCCCAGACTTTACTTAACAAAAGCAGAGGAGGGAGGAAATGATCCAATTAAGTTGTTGCTGGAGGAGATTCCCCTCCCGTTGTCATGGCAGTAGGGGGCTGTCGAGCCAGCAGGGATGCTGGGATTAGCCACTTATCTGAGCGTTGTTCCGGGTGGCTCAGATCACAGGCGGCCCTGAGTGGAAGTGACAGGTTCCATTCACAGGGCTTTTACTCTGCGGCTCCATGGATGCTATCCAGGGCCACCGGCGCTTTGTTCTGCCCCTGCCGTGTGAGCACAACCCTTTGCCAGTGTAGAACCTGATACCCTGCTGCTGTCTGCCTCATTCACTGCTTTAAGGCCAAATGAAAGCTTTGCCACACAGGCAGAGTTGGCAATTGGATTCTGCTTAAATCTGTTACTATAGAGTTGCCAAATGAAGTTAAAGCTGCACTGCTAGTTCAGTGGGTGCAAGTTTCATCCAAGCTCTTAATACCTGCGTGTGTGTGTGTGTGACTCCATCTGCAGATCTCTTTTCTTCGTGGATTTTCCTCCATGAGCACTTGTTTGACCTCGACTTGAAATGAATTTAAAAGGCTCAGTAAACGAAGCTAGACTATATTACAGAAGAACAAACAACATTCTTCTGTGCGTCTCAAAATCTGCCGTCTGGGCAAAACATGAATAACATTTTGAGCTCAGACAGCACATTAATAGCCAACTCCGAAAACATATATATCATTTAAGATCTCTTTTAAGTTCCAGGATTGGTTCTAAAGCTACACTCCCATCATTCATTTGCTATGCTTGTGTATTCTTCATAAACTGTGGAAAATGTGTACAAACGCTCCCGCTGCCCTGCTTTAACCCCCTTCCATCATCGCCTCCCTCCAGGCCGTGTCTGACTCTCAGGGTCAGTCGGGATCACAGCAAATCTTAGCATACGTTCTGGACTGTGGCGCTGCATGAACCGCATGAAAGAAAGGGGCATGTATACAGTATGCACACTGACAACACATTCACCACTGACAGTGTTTTCTCCCTCGCTCATCACTCGTCACCATCTCGCCCGCCAGTGAATCGGATCAGCAAATGTAAATCAGCAGGTCCAGTGTCTCTGTTTTAGTTTTGTGTTTCCAAAGCCAAGTGGAGAGACGAATTAGAACACATTAGCAGAGATGCTGTCATCAAGGTCACACATGAGGATTTCTGGCCGATTACAGTCAAACTGCCAAAGCAAAACATTACATCACACCTGGGCTGATAAACAAACATCCTCCATCGGAGGCCAAGCAGTGTAAGATAACACTACATCAGACAGGCACCTTTCACAGTCACTCTTTCTCTTATTTCCTCACTCGACCTCAGACCTTGGCTGGGATTCCAGGCCAGTGGCGTAATTACTGGGTCCTAATTGTTTTCTATGAGATTGGGTAGATATTGTCTTACCTCTGGACCTGAAGCACAATGGTCTTTATCTCTGATTGAGTTTGAGAAAAAAAAGGTCTAAGTATTTGCAGATGGAGGAACCTTCATATCCCGCCAGAAAAGGGGATGTAATCTCTGCCTGGTTGGTTTGGCCATTCCAACCGCTTATTTTCAGAGGGGATACCCCAACAAATGCTACATCAATCACAAATACCAAAATTGTGCCTGATTTACAGGCAATTTGGTGATTGATGAATATCATGAAAGTCAAATTACTGCATTAGACCTTCACTCCTACAGTGTCAGAGCCGACAGTGCAGCTGTGAAGGCTGGGCGAAGACTTCACCCGTTATCTGCTTTTTTTTTTTTTTTGTAAATTTTGAAAGCATGAGGAAGACACTAAAATAGCAGTCGTTATCTCAGTCCGCATTTGATACATGGAGGAAAACTTAAAAGAAGTTTGGCTGCAGCTTATCGCAGGATGGGGCCGCTGTGCATCAAAACACATGGGGGGGGGGGCGTAGATGGGAATTAGCACGGCTGTCAAAAGCCCACCCGTGGGCGTCCCGGCCAAGCCGCATCTCACAGCCCCCACTTGGCTGCATTTTTTTTGGGAGAGGGGGGGCGCGAAATGACGTTATTGCTGTGAGGCAGAGGCGTGCTGTCTATAATAAGCTGCCGAAATGTAATCTGCGTTCTCACAGCTCAGCGTGGCTTATCGCAGACGTACACTCTGAACCGCGTGCTTCAAACATCAGTCCACTGCAGCCCCACATTAGCAAAGAAAGAGTGGGAGTGTGTGCGTGGATGCTGGAATATGTGTCTGTCTGTCTGCCAGAATGTGTGGGTGGGAAGGTGAGGTGTGCAGGATTTGTGCAGGATTTGTACAGTGAGGGATGCAGCTGTTCAGTGTGATTAGCTGCTTTAATGGCAGCAGGCTTTAGGAGCTGAGAGTGGAGGGACGCTAGCCTGAGGTCAGAGGGGACGGAGCTAAACAAAAGCAGGTGACCTCCTCTCCAGTTGGACCACACAGAGCAGTTTCATCAGTACACACACACACACACACACACCACATATCTCCTACTTTTCAGTCTCATTCCCTTGTGTTTGTAGTAGCAGGTGTCGTTCACAAAGTGACGTCAGATGTAGCAGCGTTGTCGTGCGCGGTGTTTATGTACACAGATTCGTTTATGCAAACTGGGGGTGGGGGGGGGGGGGC
>CAAKHB010007932.1:119522-169673 GCA_901007665.1 Aeoliscus strigatus | reverse complement strand
GTGTAACATGAATATGTGCCGTGTTGAGCAAAGTCATCTTGCAAATGAGATCAAGGCAATATCATGACAATTACATAAAAAGCTCTAACACTGATTGTGATTTTCAGTGTTATATCCAGATGGCTAAAAAGTCAGGAACTCCAGGAACATTATGTAGGTGAGTTCATATTCTGTGTATAAAGCAGAATTATACACAATAGTCACACTTGTGCAGAGCTGATGATGTCTGCAATGAACCTGTTTCTGCAGTAATGAAATAAATCTGCGGTACTTTGTCAGTCTGCGGCTTGAAGTCATTTTACACACGTCAGAAATCACCATCACACCAGCAGCCTTGACATATTTTTTAAACACCCTATTAATCCTCAAAGGAGAACTGGGAGAGCTGAAAAAGAAATCAAGCTGACTTTAATTGTCGTCTCACTCTGCGGCAGCAGTAGGGCTATTTGTGTGTGTCTGTGCAGACACCTTGTCTGTCAGCGCTCGGAGAGGAGGGACGCAGCAGAATCAGGTGGATAAAACTGTCACAGTCCTGCATGTGTGTTTGAACAGGTGCACAGAAATGTGTGTACTACCAAGTGTCAGCTAAAGAGTGTTGCAGGGATTTAGTATGAAGTGCATGGCGAAGACATGGAGGCAGCCGTGTGTCTCATCAGTCTCAAATGGGACCTACGTCTAGAAGGAGTGATGTTGACGCTGGTGACCAGCCACTTCTTTCCCACTGTACACATGTGTTTGTGTGTAAAAGAGCAGGTGAGCTTGAGCTAATAGTCAAGTGCCACTTTAGTGTCAGGTGATTTCCTTTCTCAGAGTATTCTAGTTGTTCTGAGCTCTTGACTGAAATTAAAAAAGAGAACTATGCGCTGTTACATCAGCTCAAATTTATTCTTCGGGAATAGATTTGGAGAATTCCTCCAACGTGCAGCAGCATGCCGGACGCATACACATGGCGAACACTGCACTAAAGAGAGCTTTTATAGATACTGTTTACGTCACTGTTTAACTCTGATATGTTGCAATGAACCTTAAAACACTCTGTGGGTCTCAAACTATTAGTATTATGATTTTCCAAATGTCTAAAAGCTGGTCTGCCCTCTGCAGAGTGCAGATCTTGAACCAGCAGGTTTTAAAAGTCTGCTTATGTGTAGCTTTTCTTCAAGTCCATGCTTGATTGAGGCTTTGTTCCTCTAGCAATCAGCCTGCTTCAAGGGTTTACAGGAAAAAAGGGATGAAGAGTATCATATCCATATATATTGTGATGTGTGGCCATCACAATTGTTTGATATAACAGATATCAAATACCATGTTAAGATATTTATCTTGACAAATATAACAATAATTCATGACACAAAACATCGATTATTTAATTCAAACAACGGAGGATGGGGTCATACTTGTCAGTGAAGAAATAAAAAAGATTTGGGATTTATTAACAAGACAAATCTTTTTTCTTTCTTTTTTTCCAGTATAGTATTATTATGGACTTGACATTATGATGATATTGATGTCCTGTAAGTGTTCTGACCCAAGCCAGGTAGGATGGTAAAGGGTCAAATAATACAAGGTCAAGTAGTTGTATCATCACAATGTAAATATTAATCTTCAAATAAAACCTAAAAAAGAGAAACACTGTCACGGGACATGGGTGTTGCCAAAATAATAAAACCAAGGAAAACACAGCAGACTTAACTTTTTGATATCTTGGCATGGCTCCAAATGTGTACACATTGAAAGTGATAGTATACCTTTCTGGTAAAATACAATTTGCTGCCCAAAATAAAAAAGATAGTTGACCAAAGTAGTTCCATACGTTTCTCTTCTTCTCCTTCTTCCTGTGAAACTGCCGAAGCAGCACCGATCACATGGAACAATACAGGAGCTTTCTGAGTGTTTCAGTGATTATGTGACATTGTTTCCCATCAGACTCAGTTCTTTCATATGAAACTTTCTCAAAACAGTTATTTTTACACAGCCGTTTGTGTTTCTATGTTTTTACTGGCAGTTGGGTGTATTGACACGATGTGGGGACCATCTGATGAGCGGATGTGGCAAATGAAAGACATCTCCGACATCGTCCCGAGCATGTGGTGAAACTGCTTCAGTGATTTTTGTTGTATGTTTCATCAGCACATCTAACATTCTTCATCCTGACAGACCTCTGAGCTGGGCCGAATACCTCCGCAGTAAAACGATCCCAGCTTATGAAAGCAAAATGGAGATGAGAGTGTTCTGTGAGATGTCCCAAAGGAAACTGACAAATCAAATGATTTGCAACGGTGGAGGAATTGGACAATGCTGTCGGAGAGATGCTGAATCGTGAGGAATATGGAAACAATAGCGAGGGAGGAATTGGCCCACGTTTTACCACACACGTCTGCTGCTCTCTCTGAGTGAGACAGGTTTATGGTTTGCTATTGAAGCAGAATATCGTCCCATGAGAGCTGGAATGGTTGCAGTCTGCCAATCACATCTTGGCTCTAGACATTTGCTGTCACTATCACACAGTCAGTGTGTTCGATCAGCGCTTTTGTGTTTGGTTGTCATGGATTCAGCTGCATGGTTGTCAGAGAGGACCTTTATTTTGTTTATTTGGGGGAGAATATAGGTTATTGAATTTTTTTTTCTTCACACAACTCTTACGCTCGCACGCAAATCACACCAAACGGGGAAATTACATTTGGCTGGCGTGGCAACCATAGTAAGGGAATGTTCAGAACCACCTTGGCCAAATAAACTGTGTTGGAATGGAGATGTCCTTCAAACAAGGAGGATTTACTCAACCGGATTAAACCGCGTATGCAGCAGAACATGAAGTTTAGCCGGGGCTTCGTGGACGTAGTTAACAGGGTCAGATCAGAGCGTCTGCTGGTCAGGAATTCAACCGCATGATTTCCAAAAGCAGTAGCATGTAAACTTCTGTTGCAACATCTTTACATTGTAGATTTCTTACAGCCTTTTGTTTGAATGTTTCTGAGCCACTAAACCTTTTTTGGAAGAATTTTGAATCGGAGGGGCTTTAATGTCATTTTTCTTGTTGATACCAGCTTCCCTGTACTGATTGACTGATACAAGCATAGTCCAAAGAACTAAACACTGTTTAGCTGCTGTTATATGGCTGTATATAAAGCACTTTATATAAGTGTAAACCCACCAAAACCAAAAATGACCAAAAAGAACCACTGAATTTGACTTGAGTCAGATGTCTTGAAAAAACCACCAGAGCACATTCACATGTGAAGTCAGGGGTTTGTACCAACACTTTTGATGGACTGGATTTCAGCTCTACCTCCAAAATAAAGTGATTTAGTAAGTGATTTAGCTAAACTGTTGGCCTGACTACAACCTGTCAGATTTTCTGACCACATGTGTTTTTTACCCCACCTAACTATTTCCACAAGTTAAAATTATTGCAATTCAAGTAGGTTTGGTGAACACTTTGACACCACGGCAGCAGCCAAAACTAGGAAAATAAGTGGCAACAAAAAAAATGTCTCAGGCCATTGTTCTCTTATCTTACAAAGTGCAGCAAACAAAGCTAACAGCAATTGCTGGACATTGATGTGTTATTGTGTTTTTATGTGAAGGTCTAATTCTGGAGCGTTGACCTGAGAGCCCTGAGTTTCATTACTGCGGTGTATGTGTGTGTGTGTTTTATGGTTTAGAGACAGTATCCGCCCTCCTCTTCGCCACGCCAAAGCAGCATGTAGTTTGTCAGTCCTGGTCCGCTGTTCTAGAGTCCTGTTTGCACTGGTTTCCTTGGAGACAAGGAGGAAACGGTTGCACATCACTGATGCCAGCAAAGCTTGTTGAAAGGGGGTCACCAAGGAGGAGTTAACAAAGCAGCTTTCATTCATTTCATCCTGGGTCATGAGGGAGGGCTGGGGTTTTATCGGGCTTCGTGTTATTGTGTCTGTCTTAATAAAAGTGAAGGGTGTGTGCTGGGTTGTCACCTTTTGCCGCATGTTTTTATTAGACGTCTGCAGTGTCCATGTGGAGGAAACGTTTAAAAGCTGCCTGGTGGATTTGCGGTGCAGCCTGTCCCAACCACATAAACTCTTAAATCAGCTCGCTGCAGTTTGACAGATGTGCTCGCTGCTAATTTTATCCACTTTTACATCAGCTGCAGGCTTGTTTGCATTCATGACATGTACTTTTTAAATTATTGATTCAATAGGGCAACAAGAACAAGGCAATTAGAACTATTCCATTTTTCAATTTGGACTTTTTGGGCATTAAACAAGTGACTTTGTCTTTTGTGCCTCTCCTGCTGTTGTGAGACACAGAGACCCTGTCTCCTGATAAGAGAGTAGACCACCACCACACTCCTACACCCCAAAACAGGCCGTTCACAGCCTGTGAGGAAGCTGGTCAGTAATTACAGGCGAAGGTGGCGAGTGATTGTGAAACAAAGCTTAATTTTCTTATAATTAGTATCCATGAGTGCCTCACAGGTATTCTCGGCAGTTAGGACTAAACGTCTGTGGTGTAAATAGTCATTGGTCTCATAATTTAACCCTCTGGAACACACAGGCAGGAAGCTGGAAGGAATGAGCTCAGCTTTGTGCAGCACATGGAAACACAATACAAAAAGTCAAGTCAGGTTGTATATGTATGGCGCCAATTGACAACAGTAGTTGTGAATATCATGACGCTTAGTACACTGACTATTGTCAGTGAGATGCAATAATAAGAATTCACATTTTGAGGCTTCATCCGTCTACAAACCCTTCCAGTAGACACAGACCTTTTTTTATCATTTTGTTCATCACCTAAACAGTCATACCTTCTCTCCCCCCCATCCACGTTACATGTCTGAGTTTGGTCCCTGCTCAGTTCTGTCTACCCAAACATTTGTCTGCGCCTGTGGCCGTCAGTCTCCAGTCTTATAATGCAAATGGGAGCACATGTCTTTAGGCCAAACAAACACCCCTGTCACCCCAGTCCGACCATTCTTCTCTGTAATTACACACCAGCATCTACTTGGGGGGAGGTGTGTGTGTGTGCGTGGGGTGGGGCAGCCAGACGGAGACGCAGACGCTGCCATCAGCATCACTGAAGGCATGTGCTGGAAAAACAGCGAGAGTTACAGATATAGGAAGAGAGTGAGGCAACGACAGACCTGTCTGGAACAGAGGGCTGGGAGGAGAATCAAGAACCCTCCTCCTTCCTGTGAAAGATTAGAGGCTGTGTGTGAGAGCACATCTGGATTGGCGGGAGGAGAAAAGGACTGATGTGAGACAGACCGAAGAGGATCTGTTAAATTGGTCTCTCTGACATTCACAAAATAAGAGCAATGTCTGCGTCATAGTAACCATTCCCATAGCTGCTGGAACTGGGAGTTTCAGGCGGCTCAGAGAGGCAAGAAAAACATATCTTATGAAGTTTGGTAATCTTTTCATGCTCACAGTACATTCTGTTGAATTGGAAAAATTGGGCATCTTGTTTCACCAGAAAGACTAAATTTATATCAGATAATAACGTGTTTTTCATGTAACATAATCACATCCACATCCATTTTTGTTCACTATGTGATGGAGGTCTAGTCATGTAATGGAGGTCTAGTCAGGTGATGGAGGTCTGGTCACGTGATGGAGGTCTGGTCGTGTGATGGAGGTCTAGTCAGGTGATGGAGGTCTGGTCACGTGATGGAGGTCTGGTCGTGTGATGGAGGTCTGGTTGTGTGATGGAGGTCTAGTCACGTGATGGAGTTCTGGTCGTGTGATGGAGGTCTAGTCATGTGATGGAGGTCTAGTCATGTGATGGAGGTCTAGTCGTGTGATGGATGTCGAGTCGTGTGATGGAGGTCTAGTGATGTGATGGAGGTCTAGTCATGTGATGGAGGTCTAGTTGTGTGATGGAGGTCTAGTCATGTGATGGAGGTCTAGTCGTGTGATGGAGGTCTAGTTGTGTGATGGGGGTCTAGCTGTGTGATGGAGGTCTAGTTGTGTGATGGGGGTCTAGCTATGTGATGGAGGTCTAGCTGTGTGATGGAGGTCTAGTTGTGTGATGGGGGTCTAGCTATGTGATGGAGGTCTAGCTGTGTGATGGAGGTCTAGTTGTGTGATGGGGGTCTAGCTATGTGATGGAGGTCTAGCTGTGTGATTGAGGTCTAGCTCCATGGAGGTGATCCATAGTGTGTACGAGCCTGTTCTGCTTTGGTTAAACCATCTGTGTTGACTGATGAGGTGAGAGGTGTGCATGAGGTGACAAACCCCTGACCCTGCACACTCTCACCTCAGGGTCCTGGAGGCTGGAGCATGTAGGTTTTTGCAACACCTCCTCTGGACTTGTAAACTGCAGCAGACTCCCCACTGTTTTCCATCAGGATGTGAACACAAGGATTCAGCATCCCATAATGTGTTTTTCCTCAGGGATCAATTTTCTGACAATTGCTTTGGTGAGGCCGCTCGTCCCTCCCCACCTGTAATTACAGTGAAACCTGTCCAGTGTGTGGGCTGTAGCTCTCCCACACTGAAAGGTGGGGGGCAGTTCCAAAGGAAGGAAATGATGAAGTGTGTCCCACCCTTGAAGTCAACCACCTCATAAAAGAAAACTGTGACCATGGGAAAACAGAGGTTCAGATGCAGTTTTGCACACAGCACTGAGTGAGTCTGTTGAATGATAACAGCACTTTCAATATGGGTTCATCTCAATCAATCAGTCTTTATTTATATAGCAAACAAAATGTAATGGAAAGTGCCTAAACGAAAGAAAAACAAACGAAAGAGCGAACAAAATTCACCCAATTCGACAGTTCAGGGAGCTAAGGTTACACCAGTGATAAAACCTTTAAGAAGAAACAGGTGGATAAAATAGATACAATAACCATATAAAAAGTAAGAATAAATCAATAAATAAATCAGTCGTCAAGGGTAAAATGATTGTATATAAAACTAAACAAGTTTTATTCAGATGATGAATGTTTGCACAGTTCATGTTTTCTCCATTACCACTGAACACACTCTTCCCTTTTGGTTCAGTTCAAAGAACCTAGATTTCTAATAACATTGTTTATTGGTTGCCTTTTTTGAAAATCAAATAATTTATGGCAGCAATACAGATGCTGAGAGAGACACACGCAGATAATGCAACTGATAGCATTCGTTTTTCTGTTTTCCTTTCTAAATCTGTCAAAAGAAGCTGCCGGCTCAGCATACATGTGTACCGATGAGCCACCTCTTTCAGCTCGGCTTATTTGGAAGGAGAACAGTGTTCTTATCACTCAGCAATGCGGAGGCAGAGACACTGAGAGAGAGAAACACTTCTCAACCTCTCAGCAGCTGGTCACTAATGATGCTGCAGCGCTGAGCTCAGCTAATGGACCCGACAAAGATGGATCTGGACCTGCTGTGTCTGCTCCCTCTGCAGTGGGTGTTCTGATGCACAAACAAGTTCAAGATTGTGCAGCCCTGTGTTAACGCTGTCCGTCCAATGGTTTTTCATGGCTGATTAACATGGCTAGTTTGTCTGAGTGAGTGTGTTTTGTCACACACACACACACACACACACACACACACAGCTTGAGGTTTTGCGCCTCAGCATGTCCCTTCTGATGAAGCCATAATGATCATGTTGATGCATCTGTGGAGGCTGAATCCAAAGGCTTTCTGTTCAGTTTTTTCAGTTCACTTTTTCGGTAAAAGCATGAATATTTCTGTCACTCACTGCTAATAATCATTTAAACCACAATCTGTCCCGTTTAGTGCTGTATAATTGATTTTATTGTGCTCATTTATTCAAGCAGAGTAATACAAAGAGTAGAAAGCTGTGCTGGTATTTAATCTGAGGCCCATGTGGCTGCATGTGTGGTGTGACAGGTATGTTGGCCAGATTTTGGGAAATGGTATGTTGAACCTCAGCTACATGCTTTGGAAGCATGCATGATGTAAGTCCGTCCTCTGACAGAATATGCCTAATAAGGTAAAAAATATGGCACATAATGATGTGAACTGTGATGTGATACTAGTTTAACAGGCGATCTTTCATCGCACTACAAACACTCATTATGATATGGAAAGAGACAACATTCTTCATCTTCACCTCCTCTGAGATTACTGCACCAGCAGGGGCGAACATTAATCCCAGGGTGTTTGCAAACACATGACAAACTGTGTGTGTGTCTGTGTGTGCGTGCATGCAGGAAAGAGAAGTGGGACTAGCCCCAGAGCTGATGTCAGGACGGCCTCTGGCCCTCTGAACTCTCTGTGGGGGTACTTCTCTAATGAACAGCTCTGACTCAGTCCCTGATCGCGGCAAAGTGCAACATGGGGGCAAAAGGTCAAATATATTCACACATTTTTCTGACCTCTCCACTGCAGCAATTAGCCCGACTGAGAACGAGTAGAGTAGTCTTTCATGGCGCCATTAACAGTGATGATGCTGACCAGCACACCAGTGAAAGTCATTGTCCTTCTGCCTTAAATTGAACACACAGAGGACAAAGAATAGAAAAGAATAGAGGGTTATTGTGTTAGATAGATAGATTGATAGATTGATAGAAGAGTCTCAGCTGAGGTGAAGGGAAAGGTTTACAGGACTGTGGTTAGACCAGCTATGATGTATGGTTTAGAGACACTAGCGATAGGCAGAAGACAGGAGGTAGAGCTGGAGGTGGCAGAGTTAAAGATGCTGAGATTCTCTTTAGGAGTGACCAGGATGGACAGGATTAGGAATGAGGTCATCAGAGGGACAACACAGACAGGAAGGTTAGGAGAAAAAGCTAGAGAGGCTAGATTGAGATGGTTTGGACATGTGCAGAGGAGGGACAGTGGATACATTGGTAGGAGAATGTTAGAGATGGAGTTGGAGGTAGGAGACAGAGAGGAAGACCAAAGAGGAGGTTTATAGATGCAGTGAGGGAGGACATGGAGGTAGTTGGAGTCAGAGTAGAGGATACAGAGAACAGGGAAAGATGGAAATCGATGATTCGCTGTGGCAACCCCTGAAGAGGGACAAAGCTGAAAGGAGAAGAAGAAGAAGAAGAGGGTTATTGTGTAAAAGGTGTGTGTAGGAGACGGTTGTCCTTATGCCAAAGCTGGCTTATGCCTCATACAATAGCTGGTGTGTGGGTGAGGGGGTTTTGGCTCATGAATGTTCTTTACTGTGGAGGTGGGGGGGGGCTGTTAGCAGGGGATGGGCAAGAGCTAGATTTCCTATCCAGAGCTCCTTTGTAATTGAATCCAGCCATCTACAAGAGCGCCAACTTCCCAGAGTGTGTGCACGTGCACACACCTCGCCGTGTGCGCCGTGTTTGGACTGAAGTGCCTCGGAGATGACTGACGAGCAGATCAACAATCAGCCTCTTCTGACGTTTTTTTAAATGTAGAAGGGTTTTTGACAGTGGAGCACACAGGCCATAACATTTCATTCTCAGATCTTACATGGGTTAAATCCATCTACACTCCTAATCCTCTGAGAAATACCCAGAACCCAAAACACTGAAATCATGAGCACAGAGGTTGAGCAGGGGGAATTATTGGAGCGGTCTCAGTTTACCCGAAAACCATGTGTTCTATGTATTTTTGGTACTCCGCTTCCCACCCCCCTGCCCCCTGCACGTACACACACGCACACACATACATAAACACACACTTTCTTACTTTTTTGGGGTGAGGGGGGTGTGTGGGGGGGGGTCACTCACCTGGTTTCGGTTTGGTTTTCTGCCTCAAGTTGCCACAGGTTTTATTTTTTTGATTCTTGGCACCACAAGCATGGAAATGACATTACAGAAAGGACAGCTGTTAGACCGTCATCCTGCTCCAGTTTGGTGCTGCAGGTGTTGTTCCACATCTTTTGGTGAAACACTCGGCTTTGAATGTGGTGGTTGGCCGCTAAATGGAAGGACATGCTTCCTGGTGGCTAATGAGGTGCTGAACCCGGCCTCTTGTTTGTACCGGGAGCACCTGGGCTGACCAAAGCCAGACTGAGCCACTCAAAGAAGTGAGACTCGCGTTTTCACAAAGTCCATTGAAAGCATTCAGAAGCCAGGGACCCAAACCCCCACACTTCATAAAATGAAAGCAAGACAGAATGCAAGCTGAGACTGCCCATTCTCTTTGGACAAGCAAACTATTGTTTGTCTTTACAAGCTATCCCTCCCAGGATTCTATACTCCGTAAAGAAACAAGGCAACAAGGAAGGCAACTTGGCAAAGATTCAGAGGGGTTCTGTTGTCTCTTTCACATGTTATAGAGCCAAAAGCTGCAACTGTAGCTGGTGATTCTGACAACCACTAAAGTTTTTTCTCCTCTTGTAGCTCACATTTCACCCTTCCACAGACAGAGACTGTAGGTGTGTCTGCAAAGATTTTTTATCATAAACTAGTGTTTTGAACTCGAGTCCCCGGATGTATAAAATCCGAAGACGCCACCACGGTGTTTCCATGTGTTCAAACAGAACTAGCTTACGCCATAGCCTCACCTCTCCCTTAACCTACATGTGCTGACCCCACGAATAACAACAATGGTTGATCACAGTGCGTTGCAGAGGCTACTGAGCGTGATGTCCGTGATGTATGTATGGACATACATGTATGCGTGATGTATCTCCATTTGTAATTTATGTGTCCTCATGCAGATTCTAGTTCTGACAATATAACATGAGCACGCCAACTCAGAGCCAAAGGACCGCAACAAGGGATGAAGCAGCACTTGAGTACAGAAATAATCTACTGATGTTCAGTCAGCAGTGGGGAACAAAGGGAAGGGGAGCAGTACATGCACTGTGGTGTTGACTAGGAAAGTGGAAGCAGGTGGGAAAGGGGGCCCATAGGTGACGTGAGTGGCAATAACCTTAGGACGAGAGGGCGCGGCAGTTTGTGAAATGACAGAACAGGTTAAGAGCAGTATAAAACAGACAGAGAATGAGTGAGAATTGCATTCTGGTCAATGCGCCAATAAGCACGTCTGGGGTTGATTCAGCCTCACGGAGCTGTGCACGGCTTCCTGCAGGGGATCCAAATCGGGATTTGTGAAATGATCTTGTTTTCACCGTCTCCATGTAAATGACTGCTAGTAGCATCTCATAAAAAATGTTAACGGGAAGAATGACATTGTTCTGTGTCTTGTTCTTGTGCCGTAGATGCAGGGAACCAGCTAGTGGCTCAGGAAGCAGTCAGGAAACCATCCACACTGCGCCGGCCCCCTGCACATACGGGAGAGCCAATTTCTAGTAAGAACTCTGGCTGCGTTGCTGGTTTGATTATACAAAACTATAACAGAAGTTCACGACATTTTCATATGGGTGAAAATATTGTTTCATTTTCCAGACTGTCTCAACTGCAGTCGGATCTCGGCAATGAGTGACAAGCTGAGCTCATTGGAGGCGAAGGTTAGCACACTCATTCAACCACAGAACACAAATAACTGTCAAACATAAATAAACATCATGTTTCAGTGCTAACACTTGTTATCTGCTTCCCTCACCAGGTCCAGTCACTCACTGCCTCAGCCTCCATAGCTCATCGCCCCCCTCAGTCGAAAGGGGGAACCACACCGGAGGCGTCCTTACTACTTGGGGCTGCTCCTGCTAAGGGAGCCCCCGGTGAGCAGGGACCTGCAGGTAGGTATTTCATGCTGTCATGCATGAATAGGTATCTTTTTTTAATAAAAACTGCAGCATCATATTGCTATTGAGTTAAGTTGAGGGATATGTGTTTTCATCATGGTGACAGTATTTACTCCTTACAGCTTTCTCCACCAGCTTTGCTTTCTACCCTCCACCTGCTCACGTCTTCTCATATCCTATTTCCTCTCCTGCACATACACTCATTTCTTTAAGCCCGAGCAAGAGCCTCGTCATCTGAGCTGCACACGTTCACAGAGCAAACACTTCTTAGCATGAAGGAGTTGAGCCCGGTCCTGTCTGCAGCAAAAATAAATGCTGCTGCACTGTCACTGGAAGTTTCTGGAAATAGCGATTGAGATTGTTCTTAATTGTTTTACTAATTTTTCATAATTTATAGGTTCACTAGTTTGATATATATGCTGCCTTTCTAGCTAAATGTTACTTTAAGCTCTTCACATTCAAACAGATGGTGGAGCCTGTCGGACCCCGAGGAACCAAGGGCCCCATTGTCCCCAGTGTACAGTGTATTGGAACAGACTAGCTTTTCAGATTTAGAGAGGGAAGCATATTCCTAGAAAGATGAATGTGAGCCATCGGTGAATTCACCAGTCTGCTCATGAGGTTCAGGTCGTGAACGAAAGAATGAGGTCGCTCCTACAAGCAGCTGAAATGAGTTTCCTCTGTCGGCCAGTAATGTGAGACTGTAACTGTAACTCTGCTGTGGGAGCATGGTTGTAGCCCTCTGGTACCACCACAGCTCTCTTAAGAATTATTGAAACTGCTGAAGCCATAAAGTACATGGAAAATCTTCAGCTGCCAGCCTCGCCCTCTTATGCTTTAGTGTGAAGGATTGATTTTTTTGTGCCCAACAGACTGAAATACTTTTGATCAACTGACCCTCAACACAAATTACACGACATTTAATAATAGAAAAGTGTCATTGTGCTGTGTGTCATCAATTAACTGATGGTTTTGATTTCCCAGGTCCTCAGGGTGAAAAGGGAAGAGATGGTCTCCCTGGCAGAGATGGTAATACCTTTCCTTTCTGTTACTCTAGAATTTTTCATTCAGGCTCTACGATTGATCATTCTTTCCTCCTCACAGGGAAACCAGGGTCTCGAGGACTACCAGGTCCCATTGGGCCCCGGGGTGACACAGGGGCCAGGGGCCCATCTGGAGCCCCTGGATCAAGAGGAACCCTGGGACCTTCAGGTAAGACTGGACATTACGATGACTACACTCAGCTTCCTTTTTAACAAACACGTGCGAGCTGAGAGAAACAAAGGAACCTGTCGACAGGTTGTTTGTCTAGAAGTCGTAAAGATCTGTGCCTCCTTGTCAGAGATGGGGTGCACGGCAGGGTAGTTGTGTGCCTGTGGTCCACTTTAGCCATTGTCTGCAGGACAAAACATTTTATTGGCTTATTGTTGACCAGAGACTTGTGGAATCAGCAGTGGGACATAAGAAAGACGGAGTCATGATATCCAGTATTTGTTTTGAACCCTGGGTCAGACCTCCAGCAGTTTTTCTGGTAACTTTTGAATTTGGTCATGTTGTTTGTCTACTTGCACCAATTTTTTTTTTAAACTGCTTTTTTAAGCAGGAAAAACATTTAGATCCCTGACGTGCTGCTGTTCATGGTTACCAGTCAGGATGGAAACTGAGCCATAAATCTGCTTCATGTTCAACATGTTATATACAAAGAACAAATGATCTTGCAGAAAAGGTAAATCCACAGCCAGCTGTGACTTGAATGATAATCAAGTAAATGCTGGTATATGTTTGTCTGCTCACCATAGGCGCTCATTTCTCGGCTCCAGATCATAACGAGAGAGCCTCCCCTTGATTCAGGCTCACATATGACCCCAGTTGTGTACCTGCTGCTGAGTACCAATGAGATTTAGACCAAATGTGAAACTATAAACACACGTTCCTGAAAAGTGTCATGTGACCACAGTCTGAAATGAACATGCGCTTATGATTTCCATATGTCTGTGGTGTTATTGTTTTTCCAACTCCATTACTTCATAAGCACCCATAACCAGCTCTGGGTCTGGTATCCAAGGCTATACCGTCCTTATTTGGCTGATTTTAATTGAGAAACATTAACATACTGAGTTGGAATGCGTAGGAACAACAGGAGAAAATTATCTTTTGAATGCAGCAAAAATGACATTATTCCAGAGATTTGCGTTCTAAACTTTGTCATATGCTCTGAGGAATCATCATTCTGCTGGGGAATAGCAAAATAGTTTTCCGCTTTGTAGATTATGGAGGGTCGCTTGGTCACTGTGCCACATATTTTAGCTCCCTGTCCCAGCAAAGACCCACGGAGATGCCAAATCAGGGTTAGAACAACATGACCTTGAAAGGTAATTGTTATCAGACTTTCATTGTCAGTTTTCTGCCGCCCCTCTGTGTGATACATAAATAGAGAGGGAGAGTCTGGGCCTGACGAAGAGCAAGAGGTAGTATTTACTGGGCATTACCTCAAACGTCCAAACAATGAGGTCAGACGTGCCTTCTTTCTTTTCCTGCTGTCAGAAAAAACATTACAGTGGGAGAGGGAGGGGGGACTTCCACAAGTGCCCATGTGGATCAGCAACAATCTGCATCCAAGGTAGTGGTGTGTGTGCAGAGACGGTTACATGTAGTATGAACCAGTGCCAGTAACACTTTGCAGAGCTTAATGGTGTTTATTTTACTTTTCCTGTGTCCATGGATAAGTTCCCAGCACAGGGCCATTAGAGAACCTTCTGCTGGTTATTAAAGGGAACCAGTTGCCCAGTTTGGTCCATGGTGCACACACCTCTCTTGACTTTACTGCACTATGAGTACAGACTGCCAGAAAACGACCCGCCGTGCAGGACTCAGGTTACGTCCTGCTTTCTGATGTATTTTTCCTTCCAGTCTCCTAACTACCGTGTTGTTGTCCTCTCAGGTCCCCGTGGTCCACCAGGACTCCCAGGAGAGAGGGGTCTTCCAGGGCCCCCTGGCCCTCCAGGCCCCCCTGCACCAGCCAGTGCCCACATCCCAGAACCGGACCACAGTAAGACCTTGAACAGACCTTGTATTATCACAATGAAACAAATTGAACCCCAGTCGGCTCAAAACATAAATGATTTCTGTTTAAAGTTTCTATGAGTCATAATCTGCGTGTGTCATTTTGATGCAAACCTTTGTTGGGTTTTGTTCAAATTGGACTGTGTTGCATTTTATGATTTTATGGATCTGGACTGTCTCCAAAAGGTCCCAGTGGTCAAAAATCTAGATGGATCGTGCATTTATGTCTGACCACAATTTCACCACCCCCTCCTCAAAAACGGTTGTCACTGTGTCAGCCAAAGCAGACAACGTGAATTGGTTTGTCATGAATGAGGCACAGGTGCATGTGCACAAATTCATTAAATGTGTTAGCTGTGAATGAAAGTCTTTGTTCTCTGACAGGGTGAAGGAGGTTTAATATGCAGATGTTCTACTTTGGCCGCCTCACATTCATGCTGCTGCATGGAAGCTCGAGAAAGGTTAAAGATAAATGCTGAATGAAAAAGGCAAGCGAATTAGAAACAGACAGGATGGCGGTAATCCTTTTACTGCTACTTGGTCCACGTTGACTCGCAGCCAAGTAGAACAGAATCAAAGCAGCAGAGGCAGAGACAGTCTGACACTGACACAGACTTCACATGCTGGGATGAGAACCTGTCTGACACTGATGTCACTCAACAATTTCCAGATGTAGCCTGCTCACGCATCTGAGGGCGAGCGCGTGAGAGACAGACCGGGGTCTGGCTCCTTTCAAGGTCAATGCATCAGCACATTTCATGTTGATTCAGTGGTAAAACAAAGTATGGAGCACACAGATTTGTAAGCAGTCGTTTCCTGTGTGAAGAACGCTGAGGGTGTGTTGAGGCTGGCATGACGATTTCGGTGAGATTTTTTTCGCATCAAAGTAACAGCAGGGACTGTTAAGGGAGCCTGTGCTGACCTTTCTTTGGAAAACACTTGTTTGGCTTTGCAGCGGGAGGTTGAAAGTCTCTCCTGCAGAAGAGTTAGTGAGTTATGTAGTGGATAAAAGAACTGTTCACTTGGACGTGCTCAAAAATCTGACTTCAGTGTTTATGAGTGCTTGCACATGTTTTCATGTCACGTAACTCCACAGTTAGGAAATGAGGACCGTTTGCAAAGAGAGAATAAGTTGGATGTGACCCCTGTTAGTGACGCGTGATGATTTGTCAGCTGGGGGGAAGAGTCTTTTTACTATCTTCTTCTCTGTCAACTATGAAGTTAATGCTGTGACAAAATAAACACCTTCTTGTTTTTACCACGCTCATCCCTTCGTCCTTCTCATGTCCAGGTGTCCATTTTGTAAATAAATCACATTAATTTAGTTCATTATTCAGGTCGTTTGATGAGGTCAGGTTCCTTGTATAGTATTTCCTTAAAATGTAGTCTTCCAAATAAACCTTTAAATTATTTACTGCCTGTCACATGAGATCAGCTCAATCAGATTCAATTAGATGCTCAAAACAATCGTTAAAACAAGAGTGGTTTTGACAGATTGACTGTAAGAGCCCATGAAAACATATCCTCCTTGGGGGAGGTAACTATGAGCACCTGAGTGGTACCAGGACTTTCTGGTGCAGGAGTCTGTATTTTTTTCAACAAATACTATATCCACACACAGATTTGATGATTTCCAAACTTGAATGCCTTCTTCTTTTGGCCAACAGACATCTCTGGTTGCACTTTTTCAGTAAAGTAAAGTAAAGACACAAGCGTACCTTGGTGGTAGGAAGTATATTTTCAATTCTCAACACTAGTAGATAAATGGACACCAGGAGAGAAGATACTATCTCAGCATTCAGTCACCTCCTGCAATACTTGCTGGGACACTGAGCCGTCAGGATCTCAGGTGTTTTCCAGGAAGAAGCACTAAGTATAGATCCCCGCTTAAAACTGTTAATGTTTGTGTTTTTAGCCAGAGAGCAACCTCTCTTGTCCTCTCCCGTAATTACAGCTGCATTTTCCTTGAAATTCAGATCGAGGCAAAGACCCCTTGTTTACCAACACTTTCCAGGACTCACAACGGCCTGTTCCAGGACCTCAGGGCCCCCCCGGGCCTGTAGGTGAGTGTTTAACACTGCCCATCAAATTCCCTTCTCTTTCACATTTTTGACACACACACGCTCCATCATCCAATACTACGTTTTCTCCAACTCAAGACAGTTTTCATTATTTGGTTTATTGACTCGTGCATTTGATTCTGACACTGTCCACATTTTGAAAGTGACAAACTTGAGTTGGAAGCAATTACTTGTACTGAATCACTAGAATCCATTTACAAGATTCCAGTCCAAGGTTTGTCCAAAAGATTTGTTCACCAAATATTTCAGTCATCTATAATGTATTGTAGATCATGTTTTGCCTTGTAATGTAATGTAATGTAATAGACTGCGTTCATGTTTTAGTGTTCAGACAGAGTCATTTTCGTTTTTAGTGAGTGAGTGAGTGATTTGTGTCAGTCTACTCGCTCTCAGAGAACAAAGAAAGATTTGCTCTTTGGAACAAACATTTGCAAATGGAACAACACTACTCAACACTAAAACTTCACAGTAGGAACTTCCTGGGCTTGAGTCCCAGTCATCCCAGCTGACGTGGAGTTTGCATGTTCTGTGTGTCTGAGCTGTTTTGAATGTTTTGCTGGTGTTTGCTTTATTAATTCTCATTGTTATCATTATGTGTGCCTTGGTCCCTTTCTCTGAAAAAAGACAAGATGAATGAAATGAACTGTTTGCTACAGCCCTTACTCATCAAATCCACTGCTCCTGCTTGATTTCATGGTTCTCAAATGAATCCTATCACTTCATGTGCAGGTCCCCCAGGTCCCAAAGGCCCAGTGGGACCTCCTGGCCCACCAGGACTGAATGTAAGCTTGATTCACCTCAGAGAACTTAAGGATTGGCGGTTGTACCTTTGTTTGTCCCTTTGACATCAATTGTTTGTTTTCTCTGACGTGATGCAGGGAAAACCTGGAGATCTTGGGATGCAGGGCCCGGTGGGGCCGAAGGGAGAACGTGGGGAGAGAGTGAGTATCCCGAAGGCTCCATACTATTGTGTCACTGAAGTCTACAAACGTGTTCATGTGACTGGGATTTCCAGGGTTCTGTAGGATACCAAGGAGAAAGGGGCTTCAGAGGCGAGCCGGTAAGCCCCCCTCCCCCACCATGCTGTCTGTCATGGCTTGTTACATGACTGTAAACTACACGAACCAGCAGTATCTCAACCCCACAGACCTGTGAGCTGGGATGTTTTCACGGACGTTAGGTCAGACTCAGCTGTGCTATTTCTTCACAGGGGGCACCAGGTCCTAAAGGAGAGCCAGGCGAGAAGGGCTTACCGGTGAGAGCACACAGGGCCTGGACTGAAACTCTATTCTATGAAAAATATTTGAAGATTCCTTTGTTAAAGATGAATGTTTGAATTTCCTTTCTGTCTAATCTCTCATTTTCTTTTACCTCTTTCTCATTTTACAAGAGCAATCTAAATGTAAGATATTTTCATTTCTGCAATCACATGTTCCTTTTGCCATACAGTTGATCTATTTGGTGACCTCAGTGAAGTCTAGCCATGAGGTTATTGGTTAACATCTTTCCGTGTGGTTGTGATTTAGCCTCATCTGCTTCATACCTGTTGATTTATGTTGTGTTCATGTGAGGATATGTGTGATTTCAGTCAGTGACCTCCGTTTTACAGATGTGTTAATGTGTTCTTGTATTGTTAGTCCTTGGGGTGTGCTCTGGACTGCCGTCCCCTGTCACGACACTGTTCTCTTGACCCTGAAGCTGTCTGACTCCCTCTGCAAGCTACTGTGCCCATGGCTACCTTTCACAGTCACCTTTTCAGCATCTTTGGCATATACATGTGAAAATACTGACTTATTGACAAAGTTCAAAGTTCAATCATTCTTTGTTAATAGCCATTGATGCTGCGATGCCAAACCTTTAAATTATATAGCTGAAGAAGGAAATAGTGATAAAATGTATATGCCAAAATACTCCATAGAGTCTGTGTCAGTTGGTGGGTCCTGTCAGGTTTCGGCGTGTTGTGCTCTGATGTGAGTGGAGTGGATACAGCTATCTCTCTCGCATTTTATCCTTGCATGACATCATCACTAACAAGTGCATCGTAGAAGACTGGATGTCAGAACTCATTGCCAAATAACATAAAAGATAAGGAAGGCAAGGTGGTGCAACATTTGTGTGATGTAAGTGTGTTGAACCTTGCTGTTTCTTTCTTTAAGTATGTTTTGGTTTGCCCTGCTAACCAGAACATCAACACTCACCTGAGCACTGAAAGCTTCTCATTGCATGACTTCTTCTGTGACGTCTCTGTCTGCAGACCCTGTCCTAGTCTACTTCTGTTCCTTCAGTTATTGAACCAGTAACTCACAAAGCACTATCTGTATCAAAAGAAAAATATTTCTGTTAACATCTCAGCGATTTTTGCAGCCATGGCTCTAAAAAATGCTGTCGTCTAGAATATAATTGCCTGGCTGTCGCCCAGCAAAAGGAATGCCGGTAGCATGATCAAAGTCCTGGATCATAAATCCCCACAAACACGACTCTGGTCTGTAATGTGCATGCTGATGTCACACAGAATGGCAGAGACTAGCTCCATATGGCAGCATGGCCAGAGAATGAGGGAGATGCAGAGAAATGTAGGGAACGGATCGTGTCTGAGAGCGCTGGACAGACATGTGGACTGTTTTAACCTCCTAACAGCTGAAGTGTATTGAGGAAAACACATGACCTGCATCTTGGCGAGCAGTTCTTTGGCTTGTGCTCCTTACCTTGACGGCTGTATCTATCTTCACAGGGGGACGGAATACATCAGATCAGAGAGGCGCTGAAGATCTTAGCCGAGAGGGTTTTAATCCTCGAGACTATGATCGGTATTCATGGTGAGTAGGAGGCCTGAGGCAGGGTCAGCTAAAGGCAGGGGTCAAAGGTGTGGGGGGGCTGAAACTCCCACCACACCTCACTCCTGGGACAGGGAATGGGAACAGTCGTGAGCAGCCCCAGGACTCAGGCTGGTGTTTCCATCCCCTCACACAGTCCCCCTGTCACTGCTCTCTGATAGGACATTAGCTTGCAGATGTTCCACAACTTGCAGGCAGACCTTGAGCTTCTGGCTCGTAGGGTGACGCTGTTGGAGGCTATCATCTGGCCAGGTAACGCTGAGACATCCTCACCCACGGCTCTGCCGGCCCCTCTACAGATAGTCACACTGACATTCCTCACTGAGACTAGAAATCCGGAAAGAGCGAACTCCTGAATGTTGATCTAGTCACCGATGTTGATGTAGAAGCTTTGTAGAACTGTATTTTTCCGTATGAAGTGTTTCAGTCACATGATGCCAACATACATAGGACTTCATTCAACTGATAGTCGTCTTTGTGAAATCCTGTTTACCTCTTGATGATGTGTGATAAGTGTATTAGTCGAGCCAGTAGTGCTGCAATAGTTACACCACCTAATTTGACAACTGACAGATGATAAATTAAGCAGTTTTTTGAGCATTTTTCAAGTCTGTTATTAAGCCAAAATGCTCCAAAAATAATAGCTCTCCTCTGATTTGTATTGTTGGTGTGGGACTGTTGGTCAAAGAAGAATTTATTTCAGGACCCCACGTTGGGGTTTGGGACATTGTATGCATTTTTTATGCCTTTTAAAATATTACAATAGCAAACAACTGAAAGAACCACTGATGATGATCACAGTGTAAACTTGCAGCTCTACCAGCCAGACCCACCCCCATCAGTCTGATCAGAGATGTGATGAATCCTTGAAGCCCCCTGAAAACCCACTTGGGCTGGACACCCAGTCCCATACATCCAGTTAACAGCATCCTGAATCAGGAGTAGAGCATGCACACGTGCACACACACACACTGGTGGACAGGGAGGCGCCGTTCCAACTGCTCTCTTTCTTCAACAGAGCCTGATCTAGGGTCTGGGGATGGACCGTTTGGCACAGCCTCCCCTAGTTTCTACAGAGATAAGCGAGCAGGTGTGCTTCCATATCGACTTGCTTCTCCTTTGTCCTCCGACACCAAGGTTCGAGGGAAGTGACACCCTCCTCCCCCAAACCCACTCACACCCACTCACACCCACACACGCTCACCCTGAGGACCGCAGGCTGGGTTGACTCCCCCCTCCTATAGGTCTCATCAGCACTCAGCAGGTTTAAACCTTATCTGGGTGTTATTGTCAGATGTAGGTTGGGGGAAACCTCAGGGAAACTCCACAACTAGTCTGACCCGCCCCCCCCCCAACCCATCACCATAATCAAAGAGTCAGTATCCTCTACCCAGCAGCCTCCTCGTCTCCTTTCTCAGGCTGCAGAGCCTCAGAAGAAAGTTGTTTGTGCTTGATAGAAGAAAAGTCTGACTCATCAGCGGTGCTGCTCGAGCTGCAAACAGTTCTGGACAATAAAGGTCATTAATGATGGATTAGAGGACTCGAATGTGAGATAAGACGTGTATTTCTTCTTCATTGTGAAGAGATCCCCATTATTTAAATATACGGAGCATGTACAACTTGCCAAACACCATTACACAAACAAATATCTTCCTCTTAGTATTACATTTGTTATAGTTCCATCTTATTGTTAAACCCATTATGTAGTGCACTAAGTCGATGACGTCATCTCTACATGAAATTTGTGTCGCTAACAGTGATTTGTGCGTGACTGGTGTGAATGCTGTCATTAGGATACACACTGATAAAGTGGTTCAATGTCCAACAGCATGAATAGATTTGGGTTTGGTTGCATGCCAGCTAAATCTGTCAAATAATGTTCATTTAGGAGAAACCTAATGATTTCAAGTGTTTAAATGCTTGAGCGCACACACACAGGAAATAACGACTAAAGACTGTTAATGGAACTTGAACATATCTTACCACTGGTGTGTTGGTTAACCTCTGTTCAACTGTTTTTCATCTTATATCAAACGTACGGTTAAACTATTTAAAATGGTCAATTGTAGTGTATTTTGTATGCTGTTGTGTATCCATTTCATATTTTAAACTATTTTGCAAATGTGTCACTGTGTTAAGATAATCCTGTCTAGATGATCGGTGTAATAAAAGTATGTTCATTGGGTTTTTTTTTATATGTCACCGTCTGTGCCAACACAGTGTCCATACATCGCTCTGATCAGAAATAGGATGTAACCAGACTTTCCTCTGTATGTTTTAAGTGTGGACACAGCAAATATATCTTCAAATGAAGGTTATCTCATCATCACAGGGGAAAATCAAATAGCGCTCAGCACAAATCCAAGCATAAGTTCAATATACTGCACGAAGGCCAACAGAGTGAAGTCAACTAGGAGCCTTGTGCTGAACTGGGGCTTTTCCCTTTTGCTACCACCACCGCTTGCTCTCCAATGCTGTCATCAATGAGCAGGGATATGGCGCCATCTAGCTGTTTCGAGGCTGCCAGTGCCACGACAGCTTTCTCTGTGGGGAAACCCATCCTCTCCAGCTGTTGGAGCCTACAAGGAAACAACAGTAATGGTTGGTCAGCTGACTTAAACTCATGGAAAAAATGCATGAGGGGAATAAATGTAATATTTAATATTTGAATGAATACGTACCTCAGGGAAGAAACTGATGTTTTGGGAACTTCCACTTTTGCACTCACATCCTCTGGTGCATCCTGTAAGGAGGCCAATATACCAGCTCTCAGCATCTGTTCCTCCAACACCTCCACCTCAGACAGTGCAGCAGACTCCTGTCTTATCCAAACTGGCACTGACTCCACCAGTGAGTGGTAGCTCAAACTGGAGGCGTCCTCCATAACAGGTGGAGATGCCTGATTTACAGGCACCGTGTTAGAAAGGGATCTAGAGAAGAGAAGAGGATCAACTGACTCCAATCCTAAATGTGGAATCACAGACACTGTTTGATTCTCAAGGGATGGAGGTAAATATTACCTCGGTGAGCTGCTGTGGGTGGGCAATCTCAGCCTGGATGAAGTGGTCACATATGCTGAATGGGGAATGAGATTGAAGACACGGGCTTCCTCTAGCTCCTGTAACACCCCAATGAAAGACTGGTGGTCTGACAGGTTTGTTAAGCGTCAAAAGGAGCAGAAATATATGAATATGCTTTATTTTAAAGGGTTCGGGGCCCCTACACATGACACATACTATAAATTCAAGTCTTAAGTGTAAAAAGATCAGTTAAAGAGGTATAGTACGAAGTGTGTGTCATCGCTTTAACACATCCTCCAATCTAACCTCTGAGCAGGAAAACGACAACAGAGACAAGAAAGGATACAATTGTGGCCGATGGCTATTGCACAGACATGAAGCAGTGCAGGTGTCCCAGGGAGCAGCAGCAGAAAAAGCAGCAGCAGAGTCCAGGGAAGAAGCCAGAAGGGCAAACACCTCAGCAGCCTCCTGTGGGTCACCTGACGACACTGAGCTGTTATCAGTGCCAGCTGGATGCCAGAGTAGCCACAGATCCGACTGGCCTCACCCCCAAAGACGAAGAGGACCAGGGTGTAGACAACAAGTAATATGACTGCTGTCAAGAAGGAAAGGGCCAGGAAGGCGACCGTTCCCCAGCGGCGCTCCTGGCACGGTCCAACCAAGAACAGGAGAGCAACACTGACCAGCAGAGAGGGCGTCTCATCGTGACTGAAGGCGTACAGCAGCACATCTGGGGAACAAGACCATGACTTTACCCACACAGACTGAAGAAATGACAGCATACCCTGGAAACTGGTCAGAGAACCACAGGTACCTTTGAATGTTGGGAAGTCCCCACCAGGACCAACGCTCAGACTGGCTTGAACACCTCCAGCATACATCAGCAGGATGACAACGATGAGTGAAAATGTTCCCAGAAAGAATCCACGGTGATCTGATCCCAACCGAGACCACACTGACAATACACGACAAAGCATGTTTTACGGTCAGGTCGTCCCGTCTTGGAACTATCGATGGTGAACCAACATCTGCTGGAAGCCCACCGCGTTGCTCGTGGAAGGAGTTTACAGATGTACAGTTAAATCCACATGGTCCGTTTCTGACAGATTTAACTCGGTTAACTACTCCCTTCGTTACGTCATTACTTCGTAGTTGCTCTTAAAAAGAAGAAGAAAGGAACTTGGAAAACAAATACCTGTTTTCCAGTAACAAATAAACAAAATAGATAAGATAAATAGTTGGGCTTAGGCATTGTACGATCCCTTCCGCATGACGTCACGTCTTCTTCCCTTGTTTTAAAATGTTGCTCTACCGCCACCTACAGGGCACATCGTGTATCTTGGCAACAAAATTGCAACAGTATCTGGCTTTTTAACTTCTATCCTGAACAGGAAATACGTCAATAATAACAATGGATAATTAATCAAAGATCAAATAAGGTATGCACAAAGTGTGTATGTGTGTGTTCGTGTGTGTAAAAAATGCATTGTTGCATTGTCTAGAAGTGAAACAGTTTATAGTCTAACATGTTCAAATGCTGAATAAGATCAATAAGTCAAGAACTGATGACACTGATCATTAAACACACAACTGATGACTGTTGACGTCATTACTTCGACGGAACAGCTCCACCCACTGGAGAGTTGTGCAACGACAAGGAAGGTCCTGAAAACTCCAGACCTTCTCCTTGAAATACCAATGTAGTAATCAAATATTCATTAGATGATCAACCTGTGGCCCGTTTAATAAGAGGTTTAGTGAAAACCCAGATTGTGTTAAATGATCTTATTTTCCTCATTTCAGGGTTTCTGATAAAGAAAAGTAAAAATATGGAACAGGTCCCACCTGTGATGTTGTTTTCACCCTGTTATGTTGGCTGATTATTTCATTTATACAAGAAAATGACCCTGGATTGGTAATGGAATTCAAACTTTTATTAAACCGTTTTGGAACAGCTGAAAAACACAGAACAGAGAAAGGTGACGGTGTGTTTAGGCCAATTCCTCATCTTCCTCTTCCTCTTCAAACTCTCCATCTTCCTCAGCAGTGGCATCCTGGTACTGTTGGTACTCAGACACCAGGTCATTCATGTTGCTCTCAGCCTCTGTGAACTCCATCTCATCCATTCCTTCTCCAGTGTACCTGAAACAGTGTGTAAGTATGAACATTAGTCAGTGTTTATGTGTCTATTTTCAGCACAGACAAACTGAGAGCAAACAGACAAGAATCATCTCAACTACCATGAGTTCTGTTAACTCACCAGTGGAGGAAGGCCTTGCGGCGGAACATTGCAGTGAACTGCTCTGAGATGCGTTTGAACAGCTCCTGGATGGCTGTGCTGTTACCAATAAAGGTAGCGGCCATCTTGAGGCCACGGGGAGGGATGTCACAGACGGCGGTCTTCACGTTGTTGGGAATCCACTCCACAAAGTAGCTGCTGTTCTTGTTTTGCACATTCAGCATCTGCTCGTCTACCTCCTTCATTGACATTCGACCTCGGAAGATGGCGGCCACCGTGAGGTAGCGCCCATGGCGTGGGTCACAGGCTGCCATCATGTTCTTGGCATCAAACATCTGCTGGGTGAGTTCAGGGACTGTCAATGCTCTGGAAACGAGACAGATATTTCATTTCGGATTCATTTCAAATGGATTTAAGATCAGATCAGCCAACTCTTGTACCTGTACTGCTGGCTCCCCCTGCTGGTCAGTGGGGCAAAGCCTGGCATGAAGAAGTGCAGCCTGGGAAATGGCACCATGTTGACAGCCAGTTTCCTCAGATCAGCATTGAGCTGGCCAGGAAAGCGCAGACAGGTGGTCACCCCACTCATGGTAGCTGAGACCAGGTGGTTGAGGTCGCCATAGGTGGGCGTGGTGAGTTTCAGCGTGCGGAAGCAGATGTCATAAAGAGCCTCATTATCAATGCAGAAGGTCTCATCGGTGTTCTCAACCAGCTGGTGGACAGAAAGAGTGGCATTGTATGGTTCCACCACAGTGTCCGACACCTAATGAGGGGGGAGGGGTGAACAGATAGAGGAGACAGAGGGAGTAGGATTATAACTCAAACAGGCAGGTGGATGGGAAAATACCAGGCCTAAAACATTTGAATAGAATTCCTGCACCTTGGGGGAAGGCACCACACTGAAAGTGTTCATGATCCGGTCGGGATACTCCTCTCGGATTTTGCTGATGAGAAGCGTGCCCATGCCAGAGCCGGTGCCCCCTCCCAGAGAGTGTGTGAGCTGGAAGCCCTGGAGGCAGTCGCAGCTCTCTGCCTCCTTCCTCACCACATCCAGGACAGAGTCCACGAGCTCTGCCCCCTCGGTGTAGTGGCCTTTAGCCCAGTTATTACCTGCTCCACTCTGGCCTGTGTTACATGGAAATCCAGAAATTTGTTACGGGTACAGCTGTGGTACTGGAACCTCACAAAGTCTCATTCGACTGAATGACCAGGTGTGTCCAAACCTTTGACAGGTGCTGTGTGTGTTGAAAATAATGGACAAACTAAACCATCGTAAAAAGAACATAGTTCCATCTCAGAAACAAAGTAACTTGAGACGATTAGTCTCAGTGTGAAACAATTTCAGCAGTGCAAGTTAAAAATATTATATTTCACATTTTACTTCTCACCGAAGACAAAGTTATCTGGCCTGAAGACCTGTCCAAAGGGACCGGACCTCACAGAGTCCATTGTGCCTGGCTCTAAGTCCACCAGCACTGCACGCGGGACATACTTGCCACCTGGTGATGGAAACACAGGAGCAAAAATTACTGCCAGATAATTATACATGAAGAATGAATTACTCAACAAAAACTGTAATTGTGTTTCAAAGTAAATGTAGACGAAGAATAATGTGAAGATGTCAGTCGTTTATATGATGTGACATTCAAACACAGGAGCCGATGATGTAGTGCAAAAAAATTCCTTGGCTTGGGGTTTGTTGATGTTTGTTGTATGTTACCTGGCAACCAGTATCTCACAACACAAGTCTGAGCCTGGACATATGTAATTACCCAGCCTTCTGTTAATTAACATTAGCTAGTCGGGGATTCACAACTATTTGCAGAGATAATCACCTGTTGCTTCATTGAAATAAACATTGATCCTGTCCAGCTGGAGATCGCTGTCCCCATGGTAACTTCCGGTCGGGTCGATGCCATGTTCGTCGCTGATCACCTCCCAGAACTAAAACAGAAATCGATGGTAAACCAAAGCTAGCGTGAAGTGTATCTAATGCTAAGGTCCGAGTTTAATTAACAACTAACTGTGATTGGATCGTTTCAATCACGTGACTTCCGCACATTTCAGCTCTGTCTTGTCTTCTTTGCGGAGAAAAAGAGTCCGAAAAGCAAATTGACAGCGGAAAATATAGCCGCTCTTGTCTGAGTTGGCGGCTACAAAATTCCCTCACTTTCAATCGCTAAGGTTAACGAAGAAAAACATCTATCAGAGCGACGTAGACCAACAGAAGCAAAAACCCACACGACGGGATGGGGCGTCAATTCAACGCAGAAGAGATTCAGATACTTCACACATTTCTCACATAAAATTTGAAAAAAAAGTTGCCTCGACCTTAGCTCCAATTTGGTTCCCGCATTGGCCGGCCTGCAGATGTACAATCTCCCTCATTTTGTCGAACTGAAAAGTTTTCTGTAATGGCGGTAGCTCAGTCGCTCGTTCCTGGCAGCAACTGAGAAGTCCACAGGCAGCCAGAGACTCGCGCGTCGGGAGCGGGAGCCGAGCCCAGTGAACCCGATTGGACAAAATACATGTCAATCAAAGCTTTCTGGGTATCTGATTGGATGGCCAATGTGGGACGTACAGTGAGTTTCGATTGAGGGACTAGCCGGAGGCGTTGTCGCTTAGGAACACACCATGGACACTAGTATATGCTGTACATTTTGTAGAGACCCAGACACGCAGCAGCAATTCTTTTTAAACCTCAGGCTTCATCTCATGACACTACACTGATAGCACATCTCCTAAGCAACTTCCGCCGTGCACAAAAATAACAAAAACTCCATTATATAACACATGAATTGCCACTTTGTTTGCTTGATGTCACTGTTTTTTTATGAACAAAAAACAAAACAAAAACAAAAAAACTGATATACATGCATTTATAGTTTTTATGTTGGAGGATAGGATAGGATTTAAACTTACTCTTGAGTATTATGGACAAAAATGTCCAGTTCCAAAATATGCTTTTAAAACGTAAGATTCATATTTTTTTCTCATTTTTTTTGCATAAATCCACTAACCACTAATCCAATTATTTCCACTCTGCACAAAATATTCCATCAGTTTGAGGATTTTAACCCTTGAAATGCCTGTCCTCTTAGTAGGACCCAGCTCTTATGCGACAAGGGCAAAGGCTTTCTGCTCTGGGAGATGCAACTGTAAAGGAACCAATTTTAGGGCCTTTGATCCAGATAACTCGTAAATACAAAAGTACTGTTTTGCAAACATAATTTCTAATTTATTTTAATTTCTTTTTCTTTTATTTTTAATTAGATTATGACGTCACTTGGCTTATGTTTTCATCGTAAACTTCCATAGGGGTAAGGTAATTTTCACTATTTTTCCAGGAATAGAGGAAAAAATATAAGTCAGACTACATCAGTGCTGATTTTACTCAAGAACGTTTTGTATTGAACAACTCAATAATTACTGATCTTTTTTCTAAATACGTCAAGGGAGAGGGAAACTGTCCAATACCGTCACCTCATCCTCTTACGTTTCATTCAATACTGTCTGGACCGAATTGGATATTCGTTTATTGCAGTGCTGTTCAAATGAAGCAATAAACCAATATTGTACCTCTTTAACAATCACATCAAAATGGGCTCCTTTATTCCATGCTTTCAGTGACATCTAGTGGCGAAATCGGGTACAGCAAAGACACATCTTAATGACATAATGAGTGTGACTTTGGTTTGTGTGAATGGTGTAAATTATTTTTTGTAAATAATGATTGATTAGCCACTTGATTCTCTAAACATATGTTGGGTTGTAGATGGGAGAGATATGGTGCCAGGGTGTACAGGTGAATTGGGATTCAAAGTTTTTTTGTTGTTTGTTTTGTTTTTTTAATTGAGCACATTAACACTTTCTTTTTTGTCAAAGTCTCTGGACTTTGAGACCAAACACTAACATTGCACTGATGACCCTTGTGTACATGTGAAGTAGTGTCAGCATGTATGAATTAGTCAAGTGATTCATTCAAGCTAAGAAAAGCGGTTCCTGCTCCGTACTCGTCGATCATGTGACTTTTTGTGCATGAAAGCAAGCTTAAAAACAATCGTTCAAAGAAAAGGCAGCTCTACTTGGAAGTGTACTTGAAAGGAGTAGGATCTTGAGGAGCCGTTCATTTCGAAAGTCTGGTTCGTTTATTGATTTATTTGAACTCAACCAGGGGACTTCATTTTCAGGGAAATTGTCGCTGGGAGCAATACGTTACTATTTGCATCAGAATAATTCAAAACACCATTATATGCTGTATTGGCGAGAATTATTCTGAAATATTGATTATAATTTTACTTGCACAAACGTGTCTCGTGAAAGCAGCGTGGACTATATGAATATAATAAAAAGAACGAGTCACAAACGCAACTGCGACTCGCTTCTCATCGGTCATTTCAAAGAACCGTTCAAAAGAATCGACTCGTTCACCAACGTCACATCTCTATCTTCTCCTGCAGTCAGTTCTGTCCTCTTGACGACAAGGCACGTTAAAATGGCGTCGGCTCCTGGTGAGTACAAATTTGATTTTTTTGAAAAGCGTTTTCTTCACAAAATACCCGTGTTAGCTCAAGAACCCAATAGGCATTTCAGTTATACAATACAAATGCAATTCGACGAAATGTGTGAATCGTCGAAAATAGGTTAGCGTTAGTTAGACGAACGATGAGCACAAGGCCTACTCATGCTAGCTCAGCGCTCGGATGTGGTCGTTGTTAGTTTTGCCCAGCCAGATAAGTCTTTACTTCTGCATTTTCTCGTCCATATTGTAGGTGCTGGGGTTCATTGGTAGTTGTGTTTTTGGATGCATGTTCAAATTTCGCCGATATACTCTAGTTTTTATCGAAGCATTGATATGAATGGTTTCGTATCGTCGCTGTGGAGTCGAATGGCGGCCAAATGGCGGGACCGTAGGACATGCACCTAGCATGAGCAACGTTTTGTTCAAGATACAATTTTTCCCCTCCACAGATTACAGCTCATACGGCCAGTCCAGCTCCCAGCAAGGGTAAGTTTTTAACGTGAGACCAAATGCATTTGTAATGCTATTTTTTTGTTTTTAAATGGCCTCGATTGTAATCTCCTGATTACTTGCATTAGCAAGTCGGTTATGTGCTATGAGGTGTATTGTCCAACTAGTATTTGATCCATATTTGATTATTTGATCTGAAGTTCACTTTAGAGTTTTAATGTATATAGTGACTTGAGCTGTTTGTCTGTTTAATTTACTTCAGTATTTTGATTCCTTTTCAAAGGTATGCATCATACGGATCCCAGCCCTCACAGACCTATGGACAGTCGGCCCAGGTGAGATTTAACTGCACCTTGCAGCTGCAGGCAGTGCTATTTTCCTTAGCTGTTACTTTATTTTTTAAATGTGTAGTTGTGGAGTTAAAGCAACACACAGCCACATGAATTACTGTATTACTTTACTACTGTAAATTGCTTGTAGTGTTTAAAGCAGGGGTGTCCAATCTGGTCCTCGAGGACCCCCTATCCTGCAGGTTTTAGAGGTTAGCAGGTCACCCTGCTCCTACCTCACCTGAATTAGTCTCTGAAGTTCTGCAGACGTGACAATGAGCTGCTGCTCTGAGTCAGGTGTGTAGGAACAGTATTACATCTAAAACCTGCAGGATAGCGGGGTCCTCAAGGACCAGCTTGGACACCCCTGGTTTAAGGTAATGGAATGTGAGTTTAAACTCAAAGGTCATATTCACATAAGTTACGACCTTGAACTATGATTGTATGAAAATTAAAGCTTGTGTTAACTTGCTGGGTTGGTTTACTTGGACGTTTCGCCACTCATTCAAGAAGCTTCTTCAGTTCTGTTAAATGAACTGAAGAAGCTTCTTGGATGAGTGGCGAAACATCTTCAAGTAAACCAGAAGTCCAGTTGCCTACGATTTAACCCAGCAAGATACCATGACCTGGATGACTGAGAACCTTCACAGACAAGCTTCTGTTAAGTTACCGCTATGTGAATTCTTTTCTAAGCCTATTTTGTGTTGTAGTGAACTATTCCTTATTCATTCCAGCAGAGTTATGGTCAGCAAAATTATGGATCATATGCTCAACCCACTGCTGCTGACAGCAGTTACACCCAGACAACTCCTGCGGCTGGAGGCTATGCCCAGCAGCAGCAACAACAGTATGGTTCTTCATATGGTCAAACAGCACAAGGTATGAGATTATATTGTGGATATTTTTATGTAGTTCATTTGTATTTTCAAATATAGTTTTGCTTTATTAGAAATCAATTTGTTTAATAATGCAAACACTGGTCTTTGACACGTCAGTCACTGTAGGGTATTGTTAGCTGTAACATAAATCTTACATAACAAGTAAGTGAATGTAGAATTTTGATCAAGATAGGAAGTGACATCTGATTTTTCTGCAGTTTCACAAGCAATAAATGCAGCTGCAGTATGTAACTGACTGCTAAAAGATTGAAATAATGCCTGTTTTTTTGTTTTTTTTTTTATAGCTGGTTATCCTTCCGCCCAGTCCACCAATCATGGCTACAGCCAGTCGGCCCAGGGTTATGGAACGGGGGCCTATGACAATACTCCTCCTGCTGCTGCTGCTCCAGCTGCCTCTCAGTCTTATGGTTCTCAGCCAGGATATACTGCTCAGTCTGCCTATCCTGGTTATGGCCAGCAGCCTGCTCCCACTGCACCACAGAGGTTTGTGTTTTTGACCAAAATAAAATGCCCATTTTCCTTACGAACCTACCTTTTCTAAATGTGTTCTTGCCTGTCTCTTTTCAGTTACAATGCTAATAGCCAACCTGCAAGTTACAACCAAAACAGCTACTCCCAGCCAGCAGCATACGGGCAGCAACAGTCAGGGTACCAGGCGCAGCAGACAAGCTATGGCCAGCAGCAGGGCGGCTATCAGCAGCAGGCCCAGCAGCAGCAGCAGGCCCCTCCTGCGTACCCTCCGCAGGCTGCAGGTTCTTATGGGCAGCCTCCGGCCAACCAGTACGGCCAGCAAGGTGGACCACCCAGTTACCAGTCTAACCACTACAGTAAGCTTCCCAGTTTTGTCTTACTGTCATTTTTCAATATCCAAATTTCCAGTTTGTCAGTGAGTTTCACTTGCTCTGTCGTTTGCAGATAGTTACAGACAGGATGGCCAGGGTGGAGGTTCTGGCTACTCTGGCTCGGAGCCTTCAAGGTACCCAGGTGGAGGGGATAGCAGGGGACCTATCCGAGACGGTTTTGACAGAGGTGGAATGATGCACCGTGGGCGTGGAGGAATGGGTCGTGGAATGGGGTAAGTTTCTTTCTTTAGTATATAGCTTTGACTTTTTTTTTCGCTGCAGGTGCTGTAGTCACTTGGGGCAGGGCTGAGACAAGTCTTCCTGCATTGTTCAAACAATTTATAGTACTATCAGTACACCTTAAGGCCAACGATTTGCCTTTAGCTATCTATTACTTCTCAAGCCATTAAAAGTGAAATGACCACTTTCTCTCAGCCCTGTCACCAAATTGGCGAAAAGGTAAGACATTTTGTTCCAGCTAGATTTAGAATATCCATCTAGGTTTCTACCTGTGCATAATTTAGCATGACAGATTTTTATCAGAACTTTTAAAACAGTTAGGGTAACCTTTGAAGATATTCTGACAATTCAAAGAATAGCTGCATATGTTTTGTTTGGTAAGGGAATCAATGATCATCACATCAATATCTATTTAGTATGACAATGGTTTCTCTTAGGGAGGTTTTAATAGTGTTTCACCGTGGTACACTTAATACAATTTTACCTATGAGAGGTTGCTTCAACCCTGCATTTTTCTGATGCTGGATTTCAGAATTTACCTGTCTTGTAAGATCTCAACACTTAAATGGAATTTTGAAGGATCTATAAATAAACAGTGTAGTTTGTTGCATTACAAAGTCACATTGATGCGTTGAATGTTTGGGCTATATATTTTCTAATGAGGGTTTCTCCCTTTACTTGAAAGCTTGTATTTTCATGATGGTTTTATACAATGAAAGCGTTTGAGTGGGCAGCTAAAGTAATACCAAAACAAACTACTTCAAAAAAATCACTAAAAGATCTCAAACAAAATGTTGTTTGAAGTTCAGTGGCGATGGAGAAATATTCTCTAACTTGTGACTCCAAAATGTCAATCTGTTGACCAGTTGTCCCGAAGACGATCCGAAATCGTCACTAAATGTGTAATGTAGCACAATACGTTTTTTTTAAAGTTAATTTTCTGGTCACTTTCTCTTTTGGGTCCAGCTAAATTAGAGCAGAGGGAATTTGCATTAAGTTGAAGTTGGACACACTTTTGATGTACAGGAGACAACCTCAACTATGGTTGTAATTTGCCACACATCTGCAGGCAGTGTTTTGCAATGTTGCCATGGTAACTTTTGGTCATTCCTATAAAAGGATAGAAAATATTATGAAATATGAATTATTGCTGTGCATAGAAGCTTATTGTTCATTTGAGAAATAGTTTGTGTTGTGACGCGTCAAATTCAAACTTTGCTTTCGGAGAAATCAGCCTCTTGTATCATACATGGGAATTGAAGCTCCCTCTTGAATTAATTCCTGATAATTCAGCTTGATTGCTTTCCTTGAATTTACTTTGGGTGGGCATGTGCCCTTTGAACACTTGAAGTCCCTTTTCATAAAAACATCAATTATCTCAAAGACCAACTCACACTGAGCTTCTGTGAAAGGGGATGATGAGGTGGTATTTTGTATTTTTGTTAAATTGTTGCTGTGTAGATAACCAAGAAAGCATTTAACAAATTAAAAATTCAGTTCCGAATAGTCCAAAACGCAAAACAATTAATATAGGTATATCATCTTAGCTGTCCTTGTTGGGCATCTGTTTTTGGAAAGGAGCTTTTACAGTCCTGGAGTGATCTGTTAGGTTGATCCACGTTTTGGTCCCTCTATCTGCTTTTCCAAGGGTTCTCTTTTTGAGGTGGTATGGTTTGTGGAACGGCTTCATTTTCTTTAGAAAACACAACTTTCTTAAGAAACCTTAACAATTGGCTTCACCGTCACGTTCTGGTTTTGGTGCAGGGAATGAACATGCAAACGAACACTCTTAGTAACTTATAGGATGTTAATCAGGTATCAGTGTACTTACCACAGTAGCTGTAAATATGAATACATAAGAAAAGCGATAGGTATACACATAGAATCGGTAGACAGCCCTAAAACGTGTACGAATTCAGATGTAGCATCATTACGTTTTAGCATTGCACAGGTATTCTTGTGTGTTAATGTCATTTTGAAATGTTTTAAGATTGTCTTTATGGTTTCCAATACAAATGTTTGATCACATTCTTTTGAGCACTTTTTAACATGCTTTGTCACATTTATACCGTACAGGTAACAGTGAGAGCCATTTAAAAGCATCTATTCTCTAAAAAGTACCTGTACTCAGTACAGAGACGCCAGCTTAAGCAACAAGAGGGAGCTTAAACAAAGATTGCAACTGAGGATGGTGGTGTATATGTTTATACGCATGTTCAGTACCTTTATTGAACAAGTCTGTTTTATTTTTGGAGTTTTTTTTTTTCTTTTCATCTTCACAATGTACTTTTATTTTCTTTTACCTGGTAAACGTGTTCAAACTTGTGAAATTTCAGATGCATTGTATTTCTTAATACTTTTCTATATCGGACAGCTATAACATTTGTTAGATTTTAATGTTAACTACTTTGGTTTGTATGGGGGAAAAACTATGTATGTCAACAATGCATCTGAAATATTTTTTACCTGCCTTTACAAGTATGTGGGTTTTGTCGTAGTTTTTCAAAGGCAGTGAACATTTGTTTGTCATTACTGCAACTACACAACTGTACTTACTACTGCAACATGTCTAAAATCTTCTCAGCATGTGTTAGGATAGCAAATACATTACTGGTAATTAATACACGTACCCCCACAATTTGATTGTGTAAGTCTAATATTGGGGAGTTCTAGTTGTATTTAGGATAGTTTGTTTTGAATATTCCCTCAATCAAGCCACTTTGCTCGAGCCATGGAAGTGGCTGTAAAGGGGAAATCGCCTTCATATCTCCATTTATTCCCCCATAGCAGCGCCGGAGACAGAGGTGGCTTCAATAAGCCTGGTGGTAAGTTAACGAGTATTACACTGGTTAGTCCTTTTCAAGCCTTTTTGAGAAAGTACACTTTTTTTTAAAAAAATGTGTTTTTGACATTGTGGTATGAAACGTTCATTAACACAAACATATCTGAAACTACTGGGAACAAATTCAATGCCTGAGACCATTTTCTCTGGGTTACTTGGTATAATTCAGTCGCTGCTTAAGGTTTCAGTTTCTCCCAAAGGTTAAAGACAAATTTCCAGTCAGATATCGGGCTGAATCTCTGTGTTTTTGAGGATTTTTTTTTACTGGTCTTAGAGGCTTTTCCAAATCATTTGAAATTTTTGTCCATGGGGTCCAAGGTATATTTTATTTTCCATTCAACGTATGAATTGTGCAATACATGGTGTACCATATGGTGCATGAAATGTCTTGACAGCGTTTAAGGGAGTGTCTGGGTTATGTTTTGTAGTACACTTTTCTTAGTATTCTCCAGTGTCCACTGGACTGGTCGCACATACTGACTGACCTTCTCAATGTGCCCCCCCTTCTCAATGATGGTTTATAGGTCCCATGAGCAGCGATGGAGAGCGTGATATGGGTGAGTAGTCATACTAGTTTTTGTGACATGCATGGTTCATAAGTTGGGTATAGAAGTGGACATTTGTTTCTTTTTACAGGACGCCCTGAAGAGCAGGATGACTCTGAGAACAGCACAATCTACATCACAGGCTTGACCGAGAAGGCCAACATCGAGGAGATGGCCGAATTCTTCAAACATGTTGGACCCATCAGAGTAAGTGTTCAGTTTTTTTCAGTTTTTTTAAATATTATTTCATCACAATTTTTTTCCACCTCAATTAGATGAACCGCAGACTCGGTCAGCCTGCTATCAACATCTACACCGACAAAGACACAGGGAAGCCCAAAGGAGATGCCACCCTGTCCTATGAGGAGCCTATCTGCGCCAAAGCAGCCGTGGAGCATTTTGATGGTACGTTTCATCTGAACTTATCAACACCGTTGCAAAAGAAATGAACAGTTCCAATACAATGCTGTTGTTTGATCACCCAACATGTGGAGTGTGTAAATAAGATGTTCCATTGGTTTCCATTGTAGGAAAAGAGTTCCAGGGCCGCAGACTGAAGGTGTCAATGGCTCGCCGCAAACCCATGATGGGTGGAATGAGAGGTGGCATGCCAATGCGTGATGGCATGATGGGCCGTGGAGGTGAATGTCAACAGAATTTAATTAACACAGCATCAACTCAATGTTACAATGTTTTTTTTTTATCTCTGAACAAAACATTATGCCTGTCGTGTCCTTGGATGGAACCCCCTGAATACTCATGGAGGTGGAGCATATTGATTTCAGACTTGTGTAATTGTCTTATCAGGTATGATGGGTCGTGGAGGAGAGCGTGGTGGGTTTGGCCCCAGAGGCGGACCACGTGGAATGGGCCGAGGTGGACCTACTGGAGGAAACATGCAGCAGAGAGCTGGCGACTGGGAGTGTCCCAACCCGTATGTGCTGTTGTGATACAGCTTGTGGGGAAAACTTGACTTGACTACAGAAGAGTTTGTAAATTTTGTGAAATGGTGTCCTTGTAGGGGTTGTGGCAACCAGAACTTTGCCTGGAGAATGGAGTGTAACCAGTGCAAAGCTCCCAAACCAGAGGGCATGGGAGGTGGCCCTCCGTTTCCTCCTGGTGGGGACCGAGGCAGAGGTGGAATGGGGATGCGTGGAGGTAGAGGAATGGACCGCGGCGGGCCTGCAGGCGCTGGAGGCCCAGGTGGACCGGGTGGTTTCCGTGGAGGCTGGGGGGGTGATCGTGGAGGATTCAGAGGGCGTGGCGGAATGGATCGAGGAGGTTTCCGTGGGGCCGGACGTGGAGGACCACCCATGGACCGAATGGGGGGCAGAGGCAGGGGGATGGGCCCACCAGGAGGCAAGATAGATATGAGGTCAGATCGAGACTCTTGAACACATCAGCAGTGCTGTGATGACTGTATGTCAAATACAAGATAAATCAAAAATGGTTTTCTTCCCTCCTCAGGGACCATCGCCAGGAGCGCAGAGACAGACCCTACTGAAGGAGCCGTTCCTCTGGTGGAGTTTGTTTTTTAAGATGATAATTTTTAATTTATGATTCCATATTTTGATGGTTATCTCACTGCTCTAAAATATCCTGTGCGGTCTCATTCAACTCGTTTCCTTTTTTTTGTTGACATTTTAGTTTGTATATGCTACATCTGTATTGTGCATGTTTTTTGTTTTTTAATACTCAGACTAGTTTTTGTCATTGTATTGTTTAATGCAATATTTTTCACATTTGCCTACCCTTTCCCATAGACATTGTACGATTTTTGGGGAATAAAATTTTACTGACTTAACACTTTGACTTGTGGGCTTAACTCCAGAATGACATTAAAAAAGTACAGTAAAATGAGGTCATACTGTGGATGGCAGCTTAAAAGAAATTGTAGCATTACACTTGAATCATATTGAGATAGTAGGTTATGTATCTGATTGTTTAAAAAGTAAATTCAGAACTGAAAGTAGTTGTATCTGTCCCGTGAAGTCCAGCCTGAAAAATACAGCACTAGTACTACTACTGTTCTCACTATTCTGCAGAACAAGTTGATCTGCAACGACGGATTGAGAAACTTCTTGGATTTCTGAAAGCAAAAAGTGAAAAAACCTAATGTATCAATTCATCTGACTCATGCTGACGTTCTGCCTTATGACCCTTGACACACATCTTAGATTAACCAGCATCACATGTTGAAATTAACTAGAATGCTCCCAGATGTGGATCCCTGGCACCTTAGAAGAGAAACATCTGTTGAGCACGTGGCCATTGAGACCAAGTTACAGAGCATATTTACAGCTTTATGTCATTTTGATTCTGCTGCCTTTTGTGCGCTCAAGGATATCCACAAGAACAGAGTTCAGTGTTTGAGATCAGCTTAGGTTCAATGGATGGCCCAGGAAGCAGAGAGGCCTTCCAGTACCTGGAACGTCACACAGCTCCCCCAGGGACCGTGTCAAAGTGGTCTTAGAGACGACACTGAAGCCCTCACTGCCTCTGATGAGCTGGCTGGCACCCTGCATGACAGCCTCTGCCATCAAGACTCAAGTATGGGTGAATGAGGCATCTATGTAAGTGCTTTTGGTACTGACAAACACGTTGTGCACCCTCAACGATCAATGTGGGCCTGTATGATTCCACCATGTCCCTCACAGTCCATTAACAGCTCGTTGACTTGTGTTCTTCTTGAGCCTTCTGTGTGAAACCGTCAGCAGCCACGCTCGTCTCTTCACTGCATATTTTATGGACGTAAACTCCAACTTAGAAAGACAGGAGGTCACAGCTGATGTTTGAAGTGGTTCTCATTGGCCTGTTACTCATGTGGATTAATGGAGTCTTGGATTCTCTCCCTCTCTTCACTGACAGAGAAGCTGATTCATTCAGGCCCAGAAAATGAGCTCATCACCACCACCCCCTTCTCTCTCTTTCTCTCTCTGACTCTTTCTTTCTTTTTCTCTTCATCTCTCTTCCGCCTCCCCTCACTTCCTTTCTTCCTTTCGATCTTGGACAGAGACATCCCCCTTTTTTGAACGAAAACAAGCCCTCCTCCTTGGCAGCAGGCGCTGCTGAAATTCAAACAATCACACATTATCAGGATACATGAGGCGCTCTAATAGAGGGGAGGCACAACATTTTAAAGGGGAAAGTGATGGTGTCAAAGTCTGTTGAAAGTTGGAATACACTGCACAATACAGTTGTGTCTTAATGTCTTGTTTTAGAAACAATCCAGTCATGAGCTTCAGCGTTTGTTTTCTGTTGAATCATGTGTGTCTCCAAAGCCTCCAGCAAACTTTCCCTCATGTTTTTTTCTTTCTTTGGTTCCTGGAAAACCTGAAATTCTGGTCTCTTGCACCAAGATGCAAGTGTTCGACACTCGTCGAGCTGTAGCTCAGTTTGTTTGCGGCTGCACTAATCGTAAAGGTTTTCCTTCAAACGGTATCATGTGCTCTGGATAGCGCTGTGTTTCTTCATCTTCTCAGTCCATCTCCAACTATCTGTGCTGTTTCAGGCCATAAGGGCCTCGTCCTCGGCAGTGGTGCTGCGATCCCTCTTCTAGACTACTCACACTGTAATACAGTGCTGATCTAATCTCTGCGGTCATACAGTCAAGCAGAATAAAAGTCCTTTATAGCTTATCTGGGAGACAACATTTTTTATTCAGTTTTTTTTTTCAATTTTCTCATTTATGTCTGCTTGCACACTGATGTCCAGAAAGAAACTGTGTTTTGTACACAAAACATTTTTTTTTTTTTTTTTTACATTAAAGCTGTTATTTAGTCACATCCAGAAATAGGGTTTGGAGTTTACCATCAAACAGAACATGATATACTTATTTATGTCAGCAGTCTGGTGAATGGAAACGTAATCAATTACAGGTTAGCTTGTTTAGGATGTAATAGTAGTGTAACTATTTCAGTGGCTTTATCAAAGCAATATAACTGATTACATGTATTCGCTTTTGATGCTGAATGAATGTTCTCAACTGACTGAAATGTTGAGATGTGTCAACAACAGGACAAAATCGACTTCAGAATGATATTTTTGATGTCGGGTTTTGCAAAAAAAATGTTCAGAAGGTTCACTGAGGTTTTACTGAGGACTATTTCCAGAAGTCAGTGTGATTTAATTCCAATCGTTTCTCCAGTAATGTAACTAGTGACTGGTGACCGTTGTGTTAGTGTCGTGAAGTGTTAAGTGGCCAGTTACTGGTGCTGATGTTTCTCTGTGGAGAGAAGCTGCGCTGTGGCCAACAGGGGGTTAAGTTCTCCTCCTCTCCCACCGTTGATCCCATATAATGGGATGTGCCAGCGCGTCGCTCCGCCGCTTTAAGCCGCAGCAGGTCAACGGACTCAGTGCGGGAGGCGGCGCGACGAGCTGAGCCTCTGCACCGGGAGATGAGCCGCGGGACGCCGCCGCCGCTTCTCCTCTGACACACACACACACGCACGCTGACACGTGGATTTCTGCGCGACTAGCTGTGACTCGGGTGTGTGTGTGTGTGTGTGTCGACGCTCCGGATCGATACGTCGCTCGTCACGCGGCGATGCGCCCCGTAAAGGAACCCGGCCGCGCCGAGACATCCGGAACACGCATCCATGCGCCACGACCGTTCCGCATCCCGACATGCCCCTGACAGCACAAAAAGCCTGGGGATCCGACAGCCGCACACGCAAACCGGCATGGGTGCGCCCGTGCTGCGCGATACTCTGCAGATGAGGATCCGAGCTGCGCAATGAGCCAAGGTGGAATCATCAGGTAGACGTTTATCGATCGAGTCACGATCCGACAACATGGCTGATCACAGCAACATCCAGTCCGCCGCCTCCAAGAGTATCCGGCCTTTCAAATCCAGTGAGGAGTACCTGTATGCCATGAAGGAGGACCTGGCCGAGTGGCTCAACACCCTGTACGACCTCGACATCACCGCCGACACCTTCATGGACGGGCTGGGCACCGGCTGCGCGCTCTGCCGACACGCCAACAACGTCAACCGCGCCGCCCACGACTTCCAGCTGGAGCACCCAGAGGCTGCCCGGTCCATGAAGGTGCCGTCCAAAGATGTGGGCTTTCAGTCGCGCAATGTGGTCCCCGGCTCCTTCGTGGCCCGGGATAATGTGTCCAATTTCATCAGCTGGTGCCGGCAGGAGCTTTGGATCAAGGACGTGCTCATGTTCGAGACCAACGACCTGGTGGAGAGATGCAACGAGAAGAACTTTGTTCTGTGCCTCCTTGAGGTGGCGCGCCGCGGCTCCAAGTTCGGCATGTTGGCTCCCATGTTGATCCAGTTGGAGGAGGAGATCGAGGAGGAGATCCGCGACCAGAGCAGCCTGCAGGTCGATGCAGTGGAGCCCGAGGAGCAAAGCTCCCCCACCAGGAGCTTCAGCCGGAAGGAGAGCAACCACAGTGTGGAGGATGAGCCAGATCCAGAGCCGTTCTTATGGCAGCAAAAGAGAGTTTTATGTGACATGCGAAATCTGGATGAGCTGGTGAGTGGAGAAGACACAAACACAGGTCACACAGGTCACAGAGGTTCAGAGGCTCCAGAGGCTCCAGAGGCTCCAGAGCTCAGACATGGTTTACAAACCTGATCAACAGGATTCAAGATGTGTCATAGCTAAACATTTTCACAGTTCAGCCCTCTCTGGGTAAAGTACTGGAGTGTCCGGTTTCCCGTTGAGAGGGGAACTTTTTAGTCATTTGACAGTTCGAATCAACACACGTGTCAGTCTGGATGTAGGACTACTACATCAGGGTCCTTCCCAGACTTTGGATCAGGTCCACAAGTCAGTTTCAGTCCAACTTTGACTTCCGCCAACGGAATCATGTAAAAAAATGAAAAGGGATCAGGTCATCCAGTAATCAGAGGGTTCCTGGTTCAAATCCCAGCTCTAGAAGTGTCCTTGACCAAGACCCTGAAACCCAAATACGTGATCTTCACCTTCTCTCCCATGTGCTAAAAGTGAAGCACTTTCTCAGAAAGCAGCATGTCGGTGCGATGAAGACGCCGTCCAGTGAGAGGACCTCTGTGCCTGACTTGGTTTTCGAGAGTCCTGCTAAGGCCTTGCCAAATTCTTGCCTTCCCCTCTCAGGATAGAGCTAGAGGTCAAAGGTCAACTCTGTTGCCATTTCTCCTACATTCTCTGCACAAGCCTTTTCAAGACAGAAACACCAGCCTGTCACTACAATCGACCTTGGTGCCATTTTTCACGCCGCGTCCACTAAGGGAAGCCCGATAGAAGTGCAGGGACGGTAAATGTGGAGTTCCTGTCAGTTGTCACGTTGAACCCCGTTGACCTTTGCCAGGGCGTGCCGGACACAGGCACATGTGAGAGCTCGTTAGAGGCGAAGCTAATGAGCAGACAGAGCCGCTGAACATGTGCTCGGGCTAAAGTTAATATTTGCACGTCAACGAGGGAGAGGAACAATAACAGGCTTTGACACCGAAAGATGCAAAGAGGCAGGGGGGAGAGAGAGAGGAGGGGCGAGTCGGACTACAGTCACACACGCTGGTCAGGCAGTGAGTGTGTGACCGCCGTGGACAGAAATAGTTGAGGAGGATGTTCGCTGTATGTGCAGACCGTCTGAGTACACTCACACGTACCGCTAGCGCTGTTCCATGGGCACAGAACACCGACGTCAAACACAGTGAGACAGTCACAGTAGATCAGGTTGTACCGTCGATATGTGAAGACAACATCAACAACATCACCGACGGAGTCACGTAAGAAAATGAGGGGGGGCGGCTGTGGATCAGGGGGTAGGGCCCAGTCATCGGAAGCGTGAAGCCATTCACCGCTGGAAAAGTTGAATAGTTGAAATGAACATTTGCTCAGTCAGCTCAGGCAAAATGCGAGTGTGTCATGACACGTTTTGCCTGTGGAGGTTCTCGGTGTCTCTGTCTAATGTAGCAGCCTGACAAGAGATTAGTGTGTAAATACTGGAACCCTCTCTGCTAGCAGTCACGAGTGTGTTCATGACGGCAGAGACCTTCAACCACGGGCTGTGATAATAATAATAAAAAAGAGTGTCTGCAGGAACGATTGTGTTTCACATCGTCCTCCCCTAACGACTTCCTCCTCTCCCCCTGTGATCACACAGGTGTATTTTACACAAATTAGGATCCTTTCTGGACTCCACCATGTAAACAGGAGCAGCTGGTGGAGGAGATGTGATGACATTCACACCCCAGAGTTTTTCACTTTGCAGTATCTCGTTTGGATTTGACTGTGGACTTGATTGTGTGCTGTGTGCGACAGTTGAATTCTTCAGCTGAACTACCCGTTGAGTTCTTCGTGGGTTTTGTAGTTCATATTACTCACTCACACAGCAGGACCACGACAACAACTGCACCGTGTGAAGACTTCTAGCTGGAGAATGTAGGTGTCATCTCATGGACGCTGTGTTGCTAATCCGGTTTACTTTCCTGGATGTAAATACGCCGCGGGGTCCGTCCATGATCATCTGTGCTCCTTCTCCTCTCAGGGTGGGAAGGCCGTCCAAGCTGATCATTCTCTCATTTCCTGGCTTCATCGCGGTTTCATTCAGTCTTGTGTTTTCCCGCCACAGGACACCCGTTTGACAGACTTTGTACGGGCACAAGCAGGTTGACATTCCTGCATATGGCCGCACTCGTCCTTTGCTTCAGAGGATTTTCTTCCATCGGCATATAGAGGGATTAGGATTGGGACATCTGTATTTTCCTGTATTATGAGTCTGTGATCGTAAACACAGCGTATTTTCAGTTTACAATTAGGCCTCAAGACGCATTGAGCTGCACACTCTCATAATAAAGGAAATCACACCGTCTCCCCCTTCATGGACTCTCTGGTCGCTCCCAGCATGTGTGCATGCGTAGCCGTCAACAATTGAGCTTCTAAACATGAAAACAATCTGTCACCATCTCTCCTTCTTCATGTTCACTCACATAAACTGGTTCATGTCTCTCGCCACCCGAGGCGATTGCTTCGTTCATATATGTGCAAGCAATCATACCCATCCCCCACCTCTCTCCGCTGGAGATGAAGCACAGAGCGGTACAGTATGTCTTATTGGTGGCTAGGAAGAGTGGAAATGAATAGCCTGTCTCCGCTGTCCGAGAGGTAATCAAAAGCCGTCATCTCAATCAAAGAAAGAGAGACAGAGCAGAAGGTGACAGAGAGTGAAAATGTGCTATAACATGCATGCGTGGACACTCCATTAGCCGCACGGTTCAGCTCATGCATTCAGGAGCTGAAAAAGAGGTAGACAAAAGATAGTGTGCCTGGAGTGACTTTACTGTACACTCTGTTAAACCTGACTGGGGTGGATGTTACTCTGGGAGCGAGAGCTACAGTAGAGGGAGTGAAAGGGAAAAGTGGGTCATGATGCCTTGCATTGGGTCACACGCTTTGCTGAGGGAGCATGGCATCACTCCGTGTTTCTGCCTCTTTTGTCACATGCTCCCCTTTTTCGCCTTTTTTTTTTTTTGGCTGTCCATATCGTAAAGACCTTCAGGATACTGCCAGTGTCTCCCTTCCTAGATGTCTTTCAGTGCAGAAGGGTGGAAACAGCTGGGCGTGCACTCGGCGTGTCGCCCCTGTTGTTATTGAAGGTTTTGATGATTTTAGCTGGGATCAGTTAAGTGTGTGCTCATCTGAACCGGGGCAGTCTGCTCCTGTCTCTGCAGCCTCCTCACGCGGCTCTCAGGTGGCAAGTGTCAAATGAAGGAGTATCCCCACAAACCCTCCATCCCTCCAGTCACCACTGTGGTGCTGAGCCATGTTGTTGTTAAAGGAGTCGTGCGTAATGCTGTTCTGCTACTTGTGTTGTATAGTGATTCAATTGTGGATAATGGGGTTGTTTAGTTCTTCAGGGCCATTATTCCCATATTCACACAGCCACAGATGAGCTTTTCGTCATGTGGCCAGAAGAATGGTTCCCTTGATGAGAATTGCCTTGAAGGAAGCATGACTGCGTGTTTCAGCCTGGTGAAGACAAACCATGAAGGTTATGAAAGGAAGGAATTGTGCTCCTGTTGGGTCTCTCACATTTTATTGCAGTAGGATGACGTTTAGGAAAGGAGCTTCACAACTCACTTATATACAAGAAAAGGTAAAGGCACCAAAGATTGTTTCCATCCAGACGTCCTCCTCACTGGCAGAGAAATCGTACCATGTATGATGGGAGTGGGGCTTCATTTCCCCCTTGAGCCCTCTGTTTCATTCTTCTAATATTATAATATATTCTATTACAAGCAAAAGTACAAGTAAAGAATACAGTAACCCCGTGCACCACCCAGCTTGTTTCAAAGAGGAGACGATGCCCTGTGTTTGTGAGCTATGAACTGGTTTCGCAGGCTGTTAGATTGTTTATCAGACTCTGTTTGTCACGGATGTCAGGAATGATGACTTATAGGTAGTGAAGCAAGAACTCCATAAGGTTCTGTCCTTCTTGCCACGCCAGCGCCTGCTGTGACCTAGTTTCTGACTCTCTCTGACTCTCTGTGCTTATCTGATGGCGAGGTCGTTTTATCTTGGCATGTTCCCAGCAGTTTTCCAGTTTTGGAAGATCCTCAGGGCCAGGAGGTGAACCAGAGAGGATCTTCTTTGATCATTCATGTGCTTCACCTGTCCTGCATGCGCTGATGATCTCTGCACGAGTCTGTGTGTTCTGTTATCAACTGTCCTCGTTTCTCCACGACTCACGGAAGTCAGATCCGGGAGACGCCCGCTGTAAATTCCTTCGCCGTAATCTTCAGTTTTTATTGATGGAAGTCATCTTCTGCAGAAGGATCCAGGATCAGCCGGTTATAGCAGGCCAACACACCCACAGTGTGTGATGAAAGCATGTCTGCAAACTGTGTCACATGGTTTGTTGACTCATCAGAACAAGAGACATATGTGTTGTTCATCAGTCATCATTAACTCCACAAATAAAACATGTTTTTGCGAATAAATTCACAAAGGTCAACACTGAATATTAGAATGTTGGCGGCCTGGTACCGGAAATCGTTATGAGACCATTCTTTTATGACTCTGTCTTCTGTAGTGTCAGTGTCAGGTAGAATATATGACAAGTGACTGTATCAAACTTCAGTGAAGAATCTGGAAATAGAATCTAAAACCTTTATGTTCCCCCACCCGTTTCCTCTGTCCTTCCCCGGGGACAGTACTCAGCCCACAGTATCAGCCATCTCTTCAACCAGTGGCCCATCATTGGCAGGAAGGGATGGAATGGAGAGATGCTTGTCTCCAACCACACACATAGAAACAGTTGGACAGTGAATGATTCCGTACTCAATGTGTTTGGCAATTTAAATATTTTTTCTTCAAATCAAAGTGAATGCCCAAACATTCTCTGAATAATAATCTGCATTCTTGTAGAGGCTGTGGATTTCCAACAGGGCCGTTCAGTTGCCTTCTCTCTCTCTTATTTTCCTCTTCAAACATCTGCAGCTCTCTCTGTGAATCTCCCATGTGACCAGCCTGCATCCATAATTCATCCTTCAGCGTTTCGCAGTGTTCCAGCTCTGTTTCCGCGTGTTTCCTGTGTGACCTTGTCTTGCTCCTCCCCCTCTATCTCAGTCCACTGTGCTTGATAGCGGGTGTGTTTGGGTTTGTGTGTGTGTTTGTGTGTGTGTGTGTGTCTGAGCTCGGCCATTGTTGACACACTGACAGCATGGGAATTGAACACATTTCTTGTCAAATGTTCTGCAGAGTAAATACGTTATGTGACAGGGCTGCTATTGATCCTGTTTGTATTGAATCCTAATACAACTGTGCAGGTTTTCCCATATAAACTGTGTGTTTGTTACCTTCTTTCTGGAAAAACATCTGACTTCAGCAGAGGTTGTGTTGTAGGTGATTTAGGATTGCAAGAATAAAAAAAAGATGGCAAACTGTACCGTTATAAGCCAAGGTTCTGTGTGTGTGTGTGTGTGTGTGTGTCTGTTGCCATAGCAATCTTTCCACTAACTCACTGACTGGGGAGTTTCCAGCCTCATCCACCTACTGACAGAATGAAAGACTGAGTGACATAGTGGAGACTTGCAGAGGGGGGAGAGAGAGAGAGAGAGAGACAAAGACAGGGAGAGGGAGAGAGAGAGAGAGAGAGAGAGAGAGAGCAGGCCAGATGTAGAAATGTAAGCCAAAAGAGAAAGAAAGCAAAGACAAATATAGGTCTGGTCAGCTAGTGCAGGGGCTAAAAATAACAGCTTGAGGACAACAGGGCAGATGAGAAACAAGAGGGAAGACAGCTTTTCAGAGGCAGGTGAGATGTTGACGCTAAAGGATGATTCCACCCTTTTTAATGAGGATGAAATAATGATGGTGACATTTTAAGAAAATAACAAGGCACATTCATCTGAATTCACCATAATATAGGTGTTGAAAGCCACCAGGCTCGATATATCACAAACAAGCACATCCCTTCAGCCTCGTATGCGGCATAAAAGCATGGAAGCTTCTGACATGACCCACAGTTTAATCACTCAGATTCTTACATGAAACGACGGGACCATGTGTTTACATCAGAGAAGACATAAATGGTCAAGAATGAATAAAATACAAGGGTGTCCTAGAGGATACTATCAGGGTGGAGCCCTAGGCTGCATCCAATGAAGAGACCTCAGGGAGTCGCAGAAAAGGCCTTAACATCAGCAGTGATGGGAAGATAGGAATGGAAGACAGGAGGGAGCTCGGAGGAAATATGGACATTTGAATGCCCTCTCATTCATGTGATCATGGAGACGGAGAAAATTAGATTCCATACAAAGTTCTGATGTTATTTTGACCCTTCTGTCACTACGTTTGACGTCCAGCCGTCATGTCCAGTAAGGAGCAGTTATTATTCTAGTTCTTCTCTGGGCTCTGTGCTGCTCTACTTTCTCTTGCTTCTGGTCTCCCAGTCGACAAGTGCCCACACGCCTTTGTCTGACAGCGACTCCGAAAAAAATACGAACGTTGTCCAATCCGCTGAGAGAAGGAGCCTGTGTAGCGCCGGCGGATCTAACCCCACCCTGCACTTGAGTCTGACTCCAGCTGCTTAATAAGCAACCCCAACCACAGCGAGGGCGCCGGCTCGGACTGTCGATCCAAAACCCAGCTGGTAACACGAGCCTGCTGACATCATCACCACCAGCCTGGTCTCTGAGCTCTTTCTCCCCCCAGTTCATGATGTCAGAGCCAGACACAATGTCATGTACAAACCCAGATGTAGACAAGGAGAAGTATTCATTAGCGTCTCCACGTACCTTGTATTTCTGTGCACACTGCAGCACACTAAATTACCAAAATGTTCCTGCGAGGTGAAGGCTGTTAACAGAGATGGGGGGGGGGTAGTCTATCGCCCAGAAGGCGCTCAGGGGGATGAGTTGGCAGGAAGCTGACGTCCACACTCTTAACGCCGTCGTATGCACACAGCTAACACCATTAAACAGAGTCATTGTTTTGCTGGCCTCAAGCCCACGCCGTTACAGATATGTGACTAATCATGATGTCGTGAGCCCACTGACCTCAGGGACAGGAAGGGGTCACCATGAAGTTCCTCTCTGATGTGTGTGCGTGCCATGTTTTGTTTGCCTCAGGTCCGTGAGATTCTGGGCCGTTGTTCCTGTCCAGCTCAGTTTCCCATGATCAAGGTGTCAGAAGGGAAGTACAAAGTGGGAGACTCCAGTGCGTTGATCTTCATAAGGGTAAGCAGCTGAGTCACAATGAGCCACACCTTTGTTTCCCCTCTGTATGTTTGTACGTGAAATTGTAGCATCTACGAGCAGATTTGTCCCTTTAGACTGAATCGCTGCAGTGTTTGCAGCAAAAACGATGACAAACAAATGCCAAAAAGAACTGATGGACTAGAAGCTGCGAGAGGTTTCAAACTGGTTTCTGTCCTTACAATTCTGACCACATTATCATCAAGGTCTGTTGTGACTCATATTTGAAGCTAACGTTGGATGTGCTTCCTCCTCCGGGTTCCTCCTGCTGCTATTGACTGCCGACTTACGTAGATAAAGCTGCAGTGCCTCCATTCTATATGATGAGGACAATAAACGTCGACAGACAAAATAATAATTAACTTTCAAAATCATAAGAGTTTTGCTGCCAGAGTTTTATTGTGCTACAGCTGATTCGTACATGAGCACGTCTGTTCTCCAGGGTTTGACTGTACCTTGCCTGCTCCTCTATCCCTGCTGCCCCCCTCCCTCCTCTTGGATGACTCTACCTGTCTCTTTGTTTCACCTCAACTGGTCGAGGCAGAAGGCCATCTGTGCGACGTTTCTGTGGCTGTGAGCTGAATGAATGTGAATGTTGGGTTTCCATTAATAGTCACTTTGCTGAGCGTCATGGGATAACGGTTGTTGTAAATTGGCACGATACAAATAAAATCTGACTTGACTTGAAAAAAAGAACGAAATTAGATCCAAGTTGTAACCAACTGGAATTCGCCTTTAAGTCACTATTATTACATGTTATTTTGGGGCCTCCAGTAATTGAATGGAGGCATATGGTGCAGGCATATGGCATCAGATGTTGTTTTGAGAGGACCAGGGTTACATATCAACAGATTAGCATCTTTGATATTGGCTGTGTCAAAGCCCAGTATAAATGTGACAACATTATGAATTCTCTCTTGTCCTCACAACTTTTCTTTCTTTTTTTCAAGACGCATAAATACAGCTTTAGGTCTTTTCCTGCGTTGACCCTTGTCTGGGCCGTGGCCTGTTTCTGCTGATTGTCTCAGTTTCAGTGTAAGAGCCACCACCTTAGCCACTTCAGGTCTCACAGGACGGGCTGTGAAGGGTGGATACCAGGTATCGATTTGGTCTCACTTAGCTAAAAGGTACCCAGACAGACAAATGGACTTTTTCAAGTTGTTGGCTACAACAGGATTGATGTGCCCAGTGCCGGTGTCAGTATTTCTGCACTTTGAACAGCACCACTTTGTCGAGACAGGGACTTGTCACACTCTTATCCAGGAAACAGACATATACTGATTCACAAAGCAATATTTTAGAAGTAGCACATTGTATAAATGATTTGCTAGTCTGTCCCTCCCCTAAGAAAAATATCAAAACGGTCCATGTACAGTGTCTCACAATAACTTAAGGGTACAATTAATTAGTTGATTATAAAGAGGCGTGAGTTAATATATTCTGATTAATCAAAATTTATTGTTCAGTTCAGATTTTCAGTGTCGTGCATTGAAAATACTGAGGTGGTGCTATAAAGAAAAGAGATTTAACTTCTAAAAGCTGCTAAAAATTCCAGTGCATGTCCATCCAATGATTCATGGCAGCTGGAGAAACCCTGCAAATGCTGCTGTATTTCAGCAAACACTGTGTTTGCACGGCCCAAAGATGGCGTGGTCCAACGCGTGCCTGTTAAAGCAGCCATTTGGAATGTGACAGAAATATTTAAATGTGCCTGTTGAGTGTTTGTCTGAGCCTGAGAGGCTTGTCAGATTAGCTCTCTTCATATGGTCCCCTCCCGCTCTTGATTCCTCTCTGAGGATGTCAGTGATTGTGCACTCGGCCGATCAGCTACACGTCAGCCAGCACACTTCCCGTATTCATTTGAGGGGAGGAAACCGGCAGCCGCCTTGAAAGCCAACCAGCTCCCATTCAGCTGCCAGAACTCAACAAGGATCTTGGGCTGAATGAGGGGATGAAGTGGAGAAAGCAAATGGGCCGTATGAACGGAGG
>CAAKHB010007932.1:92306-119502 GCA_901007665.1 Aeoliscus strigatus | reverse complement strand
GGAGGCGGGGGTGGTGGTGGTGGTGGTGGTGGTGGTGGTGGGTGGGGGGTTGTAAGGTGTCTTTGTCCTGAGGGTCCTACTAGGAGGACATGACTCCAGTCAAGAAATTAAACATCTTAATTTTTGGAATTGGGCAATAAATTTCAAGCAGCTTGGTTTAACACATACACACGAAGTCTCTCTGTTCGCCGTTGCCATAGAAACAGGGATTGGGTCCCTCTGGTAAAGACTGTGATGTGTCTTCAGGGGCTGAGAAATCAGACAGATTAGCCACGGATCTAAAGTGGAACATGCTCCCTGAACATTTTTCTGCCTTGTCAGGCTCCTCAGCGGGCTGCAAGACGATGGTTTACACATTTCCCTATGCACAATGCTCGGTGGACCTTGAAATCAATCATTACATACAAACAATTATGATTATGAGATTTTTGTAAATCTGTCCTGTACATTTTTCACAACTTTGTGAAGACGCACACATTTGTACAATGAGAGATTTCTTAGTATTTACTGAATTAATATTGTTAATTGAATGTATATCCATGTATTTCATCCAATAATATGACAGATCACACACTGATTAAATATCAGTCTGCACATAGATACAGCGGGGAAAAAAGTATTGAAAGCGTCAATTTTTCCCAGTAAATATATTTCTAATGGCTATTGACATGAATTTGTCACCCATGTAATCCACACAGACAAAGAAATCTGAACATGTATATGTCTGTAATATATACATACATACAAGAACTGAAGATCAGAGTTCATGGAAGAGAAGCCTGGAACCTCCAATATTTGAGGACGGTTTGTGTGGAAGAATGCGCCAAAGTCACGCCTGTCCTGGAGCTTCATTACCAACAAAGGCTTTTCTACTAAGTATTAAATACATTTCATTAAGTGTGATCAGTACTCATTTCAGTTTATTACCGATAACTTCATTTATGGACATATACAGTATGTTTGACTTCTTTGTCTGTATGGATTACTTGGGTTGTTACCGACATCTGGTGACCATTTCATCTCAACAGCCTCATTGGAAATAGATCTACTGATAAAAATGTTGACGCGTTCAATACTTATTTCCCCCAGCAAAAGCTGTGTTGTAAACGTAAAAGACGTTGTGGTTAGAAAAGCCGGTTTCCCTCGTGGCTCTGAATGAAGGTAAATTCACTACTAGCACATGATGTTTTGTTAGTAGTAGTTAGTATGAGTAGTTTGAGTCAGGTCAGCTGTGTGACCGACGTGAGGCAGCAGGGCAGGAGTGGATTCAAAGGGATATTATTAGAGAAAAGGTGAGGTCAGATTTGTTGAAAATGTCCTGTGGTCACTCCCTGATCGCAGTGATTAGACACAATGTGACATGAGATTGTTGTGTCAGTGCCAGATTTACCCTCATGGCTTCGCTCCGCCTGCCCTCGGACGTGGGTGCAACCTTTAAAACATGAGGTTGGCAGACCCTATTACACAACCCGAGGCAAGGGTGTGTGTGTGTGGGGGGGGGGGGTTATACAAGGTTCTGTCACATCAGGCACAGTGTGCTGCTTCAGTGGATGCAGGCTTCGGGTATGCAGTCTGATCTTGTGGATGTGTGTGCCTCAAGGAGTTGAGGAGAGAAGGAAGTGACATATACAACACCCCCCCACCGCTTCCCCAACACACACACACACACCACACACTCCCAGTTGTGGCAATCCAGCCCCCCTCGTTGCCTCTTCTCTTTCATAACTGTAAGCTGGGAGAGAACAGCAGGGGTGAGTTGTTACCATGCTAATTCACCCTGCTGCTCAGCTGAAACATGGGGAAGCACACGGGGCCTGAGAGAGTCTCTTTATTATGCTTCCTTTTTCTGTTTAATTGTAAGTTGGCATGGCAATGAACGGCCCTCTAAATGGCAGCAGCTGGGGGTGATGTAGGAGAAAGACGAGGAGGGGGAAGGAGAGGCAGGGGCACAGGCAGGGGTGCATCATGTTATGTAACAGTGAGGACCAGGCCAGCCTTCAGGAAGCTGTCCCACTTGTAGAATTTACATATGTATTGACGAGCTGTGCAGTGTGTGTGTGGCAGGGCGTTGCATCCAAAGGTTTTTGCCGTTTCATTTGTCCTGCGAATTGAAAACTGTGTTGTCTATGTTCTCCCCTCAGGTCCTTCGCACTCATGTGATGGTGCGTGTTGGAGGGGGCTGGGACACATTAGAGCACTATTTGGACAAGCATGACCCATGTCGCTGTGCAGCTTTTGGTGAGATCACTTCCATCCAGTCAGTGACTCAACATTGTTGTGACTTTGTGTTCTGACAAATGAACACCATGAACCTCTAAAACCTGGGAAAAACTGATATAAATATATCACACATGCATTTCACAATTCTGTCATTGTTCATGTGCAGTTGGCTATTGTTATGTTGCTTAGCAACAGTCAGCACTGACCAATATTCAGACTAAACTGTTACCTGCACTTCATTATTTATCTGCACTGCTGACCACAGTATTGCTTTTATAATGTCTATTTCACTCATTGTAATTATTAAACTGATTTTGGTAATTTCAGTTAATGTGCACAGGTCAACTGACCCTTGTAATCTCCAATAATACAAATAATTATCACTGTGTGCAATACTGTCATCATTATCATTCTGATACAAATACCCTTAGCGTATATAATCCAATATATATTGTGTATTCCATGCTAACTTAGAGTGTTAGAACCTAACAGTGCACATCTTATCTTATCTTATCTTATCTCATCTTATCTAACCTGATTGTACACTGCAATAGTAGGACAACAGGCTCAAATGAAAGACTAGATTTTCCTTTTAATCCGGACACCTGACTTGACCTGACCATTGCTGATTAAATGCCATGCGACCGGATTTTAGTTCACTGTAATACTGCTAGGACCGTGCAGGTGCGTGTACAAGCGGTCTCATAAAGTCGGTAAGACATCTGATGCAAACATGTTATATTTTGTCATTCCAGCCCACCGCTACCATCAAGCTAAAGCCAGTGGCCCCGGTCAGGGAGCCCAGAGCAAGTCCTCCAGTGCACACTCTTCCCGCTCCACCAGCCCAGGACCACACTGGCGAAATGAGGGCATCGCACCTTACAAACCACCTGAGAGGCGTTCCATGGATCTCCCCTCGGCTCCGTGTTCCTCTTCCTCCTCCGCCCGATCGGGCCGTTCTCAGAAACCTTCTGCCACAGATCTTGACTCTCGTACTCTATTGCCCCGACCCCCAAGAGACCGCTCAGAACCTCGCCACTTTAATGCCGTCAGGTGAGTGTGTTATCTGGTGTTTCCATGATATGGAAATAATCTCTCAAATTTAGCCAACAGGGGCACATTCAGGTCCTGACACTTGGTCTTTTGTGGTCCCAGATGGGCAGGCAGACAGACAGACATACACTCACAGAACCGAACATATGCCCAACTAGTACCTATGTCAGGAAGCGCCAGATTAGACCAGAGAAGATTTATCTAATCTCAGGTGACATTGCCAGACAAATCTGTCTCACACATCCTCTCTTCAGCACCTCCCAGTGGTGTAACATTAAAAGACGCTCTCCTCTCTCACCAGTCCTCATTCAGCTCATTCAAGTTCACTAAACGGGGCTGTGATGCTGTGCGGTCTGTTGCTCAAGCCTTTCTTCTCTTGCAGCAGCCAGCAGATGGGCAGCATTTGTGCAGAGCCAGTCACAAAAGAAATCACACATTCATATCGTATGATGTAGCAGTGTAGTAGCACGTGACTGCTGGGACGATGGCATGTTAACATTGGATTCTCACATTGGACGATTAGGTTTTTATGTCCCCCCTGAAACTGGGAAGTGTTTTTTTCAGAGGTGACTGCATACAGTATGTCAGGACGAAGGCGTGATTGTGAAACATAACAAGGAGCTCTGCTCTGGTTTATTTTGGCGTCTAGCCACTGTTGGGCTCATTTCTGTACTGAGCCATGGCTCAGACCAGACATCAAGGCAGCAGCTCATTCGAATTAACTCTATGTGGGTGGAGTAAGCCTTTTCAAAGACCTGACGAAGAATAATCTCACACCTATCCCTAGACAACTGTTCCAAGATGACTGCGAAAGTAGGTCAACAGGTGGGCTGAGCTCTGGTCATGCACCAACTTGTTGAAAGCCTGTAGTATCTATTCATCTCATTTCTGTGGATTACTCTTGCTCTTTGGTCATAACGCACTAATTAAAGCCGCGGCCCATGTTCTAATTAAAAGAGCTTCATGACTGTGATCTGATGTCATTTCTAAATTAGCCAAAACACAATAGATCACTCGCAGAAGAAACAGATGGCGAAAACGGTAAATGTTTTCAGGTGTGTATGCCATTGAAAGGATGTGTGTGGTTGTTTATTTTTTAATGTTAACCGTCGGGCTGTTGACAGCTGATGCAGCTACTTCGTTTTTATTAGATGCTTAATCACTGCAGCTGCTCCAGCTGCTCTTCTTTGTTTTACTATTTTTTTTTTGCTATTATTTCATAATAAGAATAATATGACACATACTGTACCACGTACATGATATTTAGGATTTTACACTTTTGTGAGTTTGCGGTTTTATCAATCAGGAGGAATAAAGAAATGAGGAAATCATATACTGTATGTTAGCATACTTGAAGCCAGTTGTGGAGTTGATGCTGTTTAATGGGCTTAACTCAGCCCATTAAACAACATTGGGTTCACTTACCAACCTACAGTATATCAGCTCTTTGGGTAACAGACCAAATTCTTAACACAGTCAAATAATGGTCCTAATGGTGCATGATAGGATGGGTTGGTGTGTAGCAGAGAAATGGCAGTCCAGTGTGTTGGAGTTACAAATGAACTTTTAATCCTCATACTGGTTCTCATGTCTCTAATCACTGTTCCTGTCAACTGGCCCAAGAATCAAGCCTCCGGTCTATTTGTGTGTGTTTGTGTGTGTGTGTGTGTACGACAGTCTATAATGTTCTACATTCTGTATGTCACCTGTCCGGTATGACAGCGGAGGGATACATTTAGTCAGATGAAATACCTCTGAAGAAATATAAGTAACAAATATTCACATATTTTTCAGGTCATAGTATGTGGTATTGAAAATATAACTTACTTTTCCCCTCCGTCTCTTGTTGTAGGAACAGAGAGACCATACTGCCAGTGACCAGGCGTCTGTCTGGAGACAGTGACTCTTCCACAGCCTCCTCTAAAGGAGGAGGGGGAGGAGGGCGACTCTCTCTTAGTGGTTCTTCACACCGGTCTTGCGAAGAGGTCGTTCTGCTTGTCAACCGTAAGGAGGGCAAACATGTGATTGAGAGGCCCGCTGGAAATCAGAAACCCCTGCGTCCCACACTGCCCCGTGCACGTAGCCAATCACGGGAGCGTTCCACACTCGCTTCCCTCCTAAAACCTAACCCGCCACAAGGATCCTCTGATGGGACACGGACTACTCGAACAGAGAGAGGCCGCTCCCTTGGAAATGAAGGCGCCAGAAGGCTTCATGCACCACGTTCTCACAGCCAGGGCAAGTTACCCCCCAGCCGGACACGGTCCAGTGATGTAAGCCCTGAGCCCGCTCCCTGCCACAGAGATCCTCAACCCCCACCAGCAGACAGACGAGAAGACCTACGGGCCAAACATTTGCCCCCGTCTTCCCCCAGAGTGGGTGGTGTGTTTACCAAGAAGCAGTCATCCTCTTGTTCCAACTCCCCAATCAAGGGCGTCCAAAACAGTAACAACAACCTCAATAGAAAGACAATACATACTCCCAAACCCCCTGCACCCCACTCACCCTCCATTGGAAAAAGGATCCTGCCCCCAGTCAACTCCGGAGGTCGGCGCTCTCCACATTCATCTCCACGCAGTTCTCACAATCATGTTACCCGCAGTCATGCCCGAACATCCCAAGGTCCACGCTCTAACGGACGAGGCCATTTTCGGAATTGGTCAGGGCTGGATCATCAGGAGTCTGAGGCGGAAGGACCGGGCTTTGGCTTTCAGATGCTGCCAACACTGGACCGTCAGAGAGAGCAGGATCTCTATCGCAGCTTTGAGGCTGAATTCTTAGCGAATACACAGCAAGCCAGAGGAATGGCTAGTAGAGCCTCAGGAGGAATGACCCTGAAGGGAGTCGGGATTCATTCAATGCCAGCAGTCACAGATCCTAATGTCACTGACTCTGCCTATTCCTCCTCTAACTCCTCCACGTCCTCCTTGAATGTAGGCGCAAAGATAACACTGCCTGACCTCAAGGAATCAAAGAAAACTAATCCTCATCGCCTTTCTCTGGAGGACCCTTTGAATTTACTTTATGGACACACTCCTGGTGGACTACATAACTTTGGTCAAGCAGACCCTGAACACTGGGTGGAGCGAAGAGGAGGTCTTAAGACACTTCCAGCCATCTCCAGTTCCACTGGAGAGAGAAATCATCTTTCTTGCAAGGCTGATCTTGTGGACTCTGAGTCAAATAGACCGTCACAACCTGTTAGCCACTGTAGAAAAATGAATGGTGACCTTGGAGGTCAACCTGGTTGGAGCACAGCACCTGAAGGAGATATTCCTTCGGAGAATCACCAGCCAAACATACCATTAGACTTAGAAAATGGTGACACCACTGATGACCTCCCACCCCCAGAGGCGTGTCCCTCACCTATCCCCCTCCCGCCCTCCGAGGACTGCTCCTTCCAAGATTCCTCGAGTGAAAACTCCTCAATGTGTTTCAGCCTGAGTGAATCACAGTCTGAATCCCCCCCACCAGCTTCCCCCCTGGCCAATGGGGTGGCAGTCGGAGAAGTGCTGCACACAAAGAAAGGGCAAAAAAAGACACACAGTGTAACCCCCATCTGTAAGCACAAACTAAGATCAAGGTTCAGGCCGCGCACTGACAACAGGCCAGAAAACAGCCCCTCAAGAATCCCCACACCGGTCACCTACAGAGATCTGCACGCCCATGACATGCTTTCACCCAGCAGCACTCCACCACTCTCCCCTCAGAGCAGCCGATCTGGTCGACCAGCCACTTGCAAAAGTTTGCACCACCCAGCTTTTGCAGATATGATTCATTCTCCACCATGTGCTCAAACCATGGGCAACAACGATTGCACCTACTCTAAACAGTCAGGGAGCTTGGACACCGAAGCTTGGATGTAGCACAGATCTAATAAGTATGACGAGGAAGGGGTGTTGTCCTGAGTGTTGGCTACTGTATAAAAAGACTGGGGTATAGACTGGTTTTATTGCATGTCAAACAATCTTTTTTCACGTAGTCTCTCCCCTGCAGGGGATCCACATTATTTTGCACTCAAGCCAAATTATTTATTACCAAAGCAACAGTCTTTCTTATTACTTTTACGTGATTAGACGGTTTTGCTAATCATTGAGGTGTTTTTCTTTTGCTTGACACATACAGAACAACAGAGGGAACATATGTGCTGCCATGTGCCCCACTGAGGGGTATGGTTAAGTGCCAGAGATTTAAAGCTGCAACCTTAGTCAGATGGATTGGCTCCCTCTTGTGGTTTGCCTTGCCATCCTTGATTGTCAAAATACTGGTAGAGGAGAACAATAATCTCTCCACAATAGTCGTTTTCTTATAGGACACACATTAACAATATATAAGTGGCTAGCGCAGGCAAAGATTTCTCCACTGTTGTTCTGCACTACATAAACTACCAGTCTCTTGTCAGATGTGATTTGTGTATATCACCGTTTTACTACTAATAATGTAGCTGAGATCAATAATACCCCCCCCACCCTTAAAATGTTTAGTTTAACAGGGGTTAATGCAGTAAAACATTTAACTTTATTTCAAGTGGAGTGAGCGTTCACATATTTTTGGGCCAATGAAGGTTTTAATGCTTTTTTTGTCATTGTCACTGAAACAGAAACTCACAGTTGACCAAACTGTACAGTGCTAAATATAGGGTGTGCAGACGTAATTTTCTTAGGAAAGCAAATGTGTAAATACATGTTGATGTGCCCACGCATGGCTGTGGGTGCTTTGTATATAAAGGACATCGAATATACATTGAAATGTACATATTTGCTGTATAAAGTTCTGTGCTGCCTTAGCTATGCAATACTGGCGTAAAAAGGCCTTGACAATTCCCTTTGCCTTAAATTTATTCACAGATTCTTTTTTGTGAATGTTTCCGTTCAATATTAGTAAACCCTATGTGGTAACACTACATTGCCATCAGTTTAAAACAACAGAAATTCAAGTGATTGAACATGAATGTGAAAAGAAATGTGAGGAACATTGCCAATTTTAATAACAAACAGTACTTGACATACATACAATTTTTGTATATATCATTTATTGCCTTGAACTTAGTTGTGAGGCCATATGACCTACTTACTGTAGCAAATGGATTTCACAATTAATGGTGACATCTAGTGGACAAAGGAAAGAACTGCCTTCACAGTGAAATGTACTTTTACGCATTCCCAATATTATTACACTGACAATGTTCGAAATTTTGCATGATAATGGCTTTGATTTGAGGGTCTGTAACCATGCAACAGTACGTGAATAATTGATACTGTAACCAGATTAAGGTATCAACTTAACAAGGACCATTTAACAGGTAGGGGTTGTAGTTCCAGTGCCCTGCAAAAGTGTTTTGCTTTCAGATGTTTTTTGTCATCTTATAATGTTTGGGACAATTTCCCAAAGACTGTGGAGGCAATATTAATGCGAAGAATGAAGCAAATTGTGCAGTTAAAGCCTTATTGCAGGGCACTGTCTACAACGGACTGTGGAGATCTTTGTGTACATACTGTATGAACTTGTGTACAGAGCTGGAGGAACGATGGGTTGGTGTTGGTTCTATTTATTTATTTATGAAAGTCTAGTTGAGGCTCAAGTGGCATCTGTGTTCCATAAATGCTGGGAGGAATCCAAATGAGGGGTGGCCCAATATGTTCAGACGTGATACATTTTAAGATTCCATACAGCGGCACACTGTGGGACGTAAATCCACTTCAAATATTGCATGTTTGAACTGATTCTGCAGGCAAACATTTGTGCTGTTTCACAAGGCTCCCATAGGCATCAGTTATGGTCACTCACTTCCACAGAATGAGCAGATATTACATTTAAATGTTTTACATATTCTAATAGTTTCAGGAGTGAATGTTTTTTCTGATTCATTTACTACGTTTTACAACATACAACTTCACTATCAAAAAGCTACTAAAAGCGTTTAATCTGCTCTTTGCAAATTTGGTAAAACGGCAACATCTTAAAGTTCATGATGAAACGATTTCTTGTTCCGTTGATCTCACTGTTTCACTTCATTTAAAATGTACAGATTGCTTGACATTGTGGGATTTTTATGTACGGAATAGCAATACTGTATTATTTCACAGTTTCTTTGAAGTTGGAAAATTGTTCTTGTAATAAATGTTTTCCTCTGAAGTTTATGAATGACCAATCTGCTGCGAAGTGCCAACATCTGACGGTCTCAGTGCAGATTCTCCAGTAAGGTATTTTTAAAAAATGTGCAAAAAACGATTTCATGTGGAAAGCTGAAACGTTCACAATGTCTCCCTCCCCCTCTGATCAGTGTCTTTTTGTTGACACACACACACACACACACACGCACACACACACACACACACACACATATTTACCAGGGGGCAGTTCCAATCTTGTAATTCTATAATGAAAAACATATCACACCCTATGTCTTCAGAGTTGAATTAAAGTTTAACAGAACTATGAAAAAAGGAAGATTCTGCAGTTTTCCTCTGTTCAGGACGAACAAACATCAGGGTTTTTACTAAACCTGCTTTCTGGAACGGGACCCTGGTGCCCTTGCCAGATTTGATAAACTTGTGGACACCCCAGTTACGTTAGGGACGCCTCTGTGTTTGCAAACGTTATTTTGTGGTAAGACGGAAGTAAATGAAGTGGGAGGGAACGGAGGCCGTCACAGCTCGTACTGCGCCTGTCACGGTAAGATGTCTACGGAGCTTTTCTCAGCAAACTAACTGTGCGTCGAGCCCAACTTTAACTCCAGAAGGTACGCTAATTCGCCCTATAAGGTTTAAACTAGGCCGACAGATTAAGAGCTTAACTGTCCTGGCAAAGGCTTCTTAAGCCTCTACTTAGAAGGTCATGTCTCAGCCGTGCTACGTTGAGCAGTGGCTAGCTGACACTGACAGGCACACTGCACCAGCAGCTAGCTGTTAGCAACAGTTCTTCTCATCTAACTGCAAACATGCAGGAATGGGCCAACCAATTATGCGTGAGTAATGGGTGGGATGATATTGCACATCTAAGTACTATCCGCATCAATATAGCTGGCGTTAGGTCATTGTAAAGTTAGTTATGATGTGTAATAGGATCCCTGCCGAAGTGAACATATTCGAACCTGCTACGCTAACCTCAGCGTCATGGTAGAGAGATGCTAACAAGCTAGCTATAGCCTTCACTGGGTGTGATTGTAGTAGCAGAAAAGAAGCAAAATTTAAATATGATTAATACTATTTTTCACAGTGATTAAATGTCCACCAATAATGCAATGTCAGTATGAATTGTTAATGGCGTGAATTGCCGCAGAAACGTAATTTCTCCAGGACTATTGACCAGGATAGCTAGCTCGTCAGCATTTGTTTTAGTCGGGGCTCGCAGGTCTGAACTGTTCTTCACTATTCCGCCAGTTCATTGTGACCGATGAAGGCCTCTGTCTTGAACTGGAAACAAATGACGTGAACTACCTGTCGCGACCTGTAATATTATCCTGTGTTTATCACCATCCGAGAGCTGCCATGAATATTTCATGTCAATCCAGTGGTTCATGTTGCAGGCAATGGAATATAAATTATATTATATTAAATTATATTACTTCTAAAGCTAAAACCTTAATCATGCTGCAGCTAATTTGTCCAGCTTCATATACTTGTATACTATTTTAGAAGTCAGTATACTATCAGTGAGTTGGCATGTCATATCCAGATGTAAGAAATATGGACATATTATGATATCTAGTTTAGTGTTCCAAAAGTGTCAATCAGTATGGCAATCATCAGCTGAATGTTGACCTCAAGACAATGCTTCACCTTTGGATCTTAATGTTAAAAAAGGTTGCCAAGATTGAATTAATCTTCTGAAAATCGGGTGGCGTTAGCTCAGGAGGTTGAGCGGATTGAATCCCACACCATCCCAGTTGTGCTGTTGTGTCCTTGGGCAAGACACTTCACCCATATTGTCCTGTATGAACGCGAGTGAATGTTTGGTGGTGGTCAGAGAGGCTTAACGCAAATTGGCAGCTACGTTTCTGTCAGCCTGCCCCAGGGCAGCTGTGGCTACAGATGTAATTTACCACCATCAGTGTATGAATGTCGGGTGAATGAATAATGTACCATCTGTAAAGCATCTTTGGGTGTCTAGAAAAGCACTATATAAGTTTGATTCATTATTATTCATATTATATTTTGTATGCATAAGTACAAATTCAATGGAATCATAACCTGGATATGCGGTACAGTAAAAATAAAGTTACCCCCAAGTGTTGGCCTCATACATGCTGACGAAGAAGATTCATGTCTACGGAGGAGAGATTAGTGTCAATTCTTTTCTGCAAAATCCATTGTTTTTTTACTTAGTGATGGTGACATATCACTGGCAGTTGTCTGTGAGAAGGAAGGAAGTTCATCTATTTGCCTGTGCTTGCACATCTAGAGTTTCCTGTTGCTCTTGTGAAACTCCAAGTTTCCACTCAGGAAAAAAATTAGATTCTCCTCTCTGTTTTTGCAGGAGAACCGACAATTTGGATCCAAGATGACAGACTCAAAGTACTTCACCACCACCAAGAAAGGTCTGATTGCTGACTGATTGGAACGTTAAGATGATGTAGACTGTAAATGTCATTTCCATGTCAGGAGAAAAAAATTAATAGTTGTCATTGTTTCTGTATGAGTTGAGAAATACATTTGCTTGTCAATGCAGAATTCTGTCTGCAAAAGGAAGACCTGGACATGTCTTGTTTTGTGAAGGTGTCGAGATTACCTGGAAATTTTAGAATGAAATACATTAATTGTATGTGACATTTCTATTTTATTGTCATATTCAATTGCTAGATATTGCCTCAGATGAAAGCAGGTTTCCACTTGTGTCTCTCCAGTCATCTCTGCTGACATCTCAAACTAATAAATATCTACTCTCACTAAAACTAGCCTAAATACTATAAACACACTACCAACTGTAAACCTACACTAAAATACACTAGGCTAAGAATATATATGACAAATTACACGCTATTCTCTCTGCTCTGAATCCAACCTACTTTCTAGTTTGATCGTGGCGAATGGAGTCGCGTGTGTGTGTGTGCGCATGCGCGTGTAGTCCTGTATATTAACGGGAGCAGAAAGGGCTTCAGGGTGAACCGTTGGTGGTGACGTCAGTCACAACTAAACTACGTCAGTTACCACCAAAAGCATTGTAAAGTTAATTTAAATGTAATAACCAGGTTTCAACCTGTAGATGGCACTCCACATGGCGCTTTTTTAACACAAAATGTAGATTTTAAACTATTTTCACTACAATGTTAAGATTAAGACCAGAATCAATCATAAAATCTATGAAATACCCAGATAAAAGCTGGTTTTGGGGGTTAGTTGCTCTTTAAAGTGGTCTGTGTCTTCAGCCACTTTTCCTGACAGCCTCAGAGAGGAAACATTTGCCTACTCATGCGTTCCTCTTATCATTTTTTACATCGCGTTATAGAAGAATTTGACAACATGGGTTTCAGTTTATGCATGTTATCTGTGAAAAGAGGCCATTCTTTCTTGCTGCACCGCATTCCCTAAAGAAAAACGTCTCTTTTGTTTACAGGTGAGATCTTTGAGCTTAAGGCAGAGCTGAACAGTGATAAAAAAGAAAAGAAGAAGGAGGCTGTGAAGAAAGTAATTGCTTCCATGACAGTTGGCAAGGACGTCAGGTGAGAAAAAATATAATGCCCGCACACCACCCTCCACTTTTCAGTCAGCGGTCACATAGCATGTTGTTCTCCCTCCAGCGCACTCTTCCCAGATGTTGTAAACTGCATGCAGACAGACAACCTGGAGCTGAAAAAGCTGGTCTACCTCTACCTGATGAACTATGCCAAGAGTCAGCCTGACATGGCCATCATGGCTGTTAACACGTTTGTCAAGGTACATTCATCATGAATTCTATGAAACAATCTGTTAATAATTTAAATTACAAGAGCTGTTTTGATATCAAATAGCAGCTTGTTAACTTCTGGAGGAACAGAGGACAGGACTTGACACTCACGATTCAAGTTAGCTGTGTAAGACTTACCTCATCATCACCATAAGATTGCTTCCACCACATGAATAAACTCAGTCTTGTAGTATTTGTGTATTGTGTACTGTATGTTGCTGCAGAAAAGTGAGTTGATTAGGCATTTCAGGTGTAAGTGCCAATGTCATTTTTCAGTTTAAAAAATTAGAAGTGTGATGTCTTCACTGACTCTCTGAACCACTCATCCAGGACTGTGAAGACCCAAATCCTCTCATCCGGGCTCTTGCTGTTCGTACCATGGGCTGCATTCGCGTGGACAAGATAACAGAGTACCTGTGTGAGCCACTCAGGAAATGTCTGAAGGATGAAGACCCTTATGTGAGAAAGACAGCTGCAGTGTGTGTTGCAAAACTTCACGACATAAACGCACAGTTGGTGGAGGATCAGGGGTTCCTGGATACTCTCAAAGACCTTATCTCTGACTCCAATCCCATGGTACGCCTCCCTGAGGCAGCCCGAACGCTGCCTGTCACTGATAACCCGATGGAACATCATCGTCTCTGCACACTCACTTTCTTTTACGCTGCATTTTCTGTGCTCTTGGTCTTCAGGTGGTTGCAAACGCAGTGGCAGCTCTGTCTGAAATAGCAGAGTCTCACCCCAACAGTAATCTCCTGGACCTGAATCCTCAGACCATCAACAAATTGCTGACAGCTTTAAATGAGTGCACAGAGTGGGGACAGATCTTCATTCTTGACTGCCTGGCCAATTACACACCCCGCGATGATCGTGAGTCACAAAGGTAAGAGCTATGACTTGGAACGTTTTCTCAACCGGTTATCTTTGCTTACCACTGAGTGCTGACACACATTTTTTTTTTCATCTTCATCTAACGTCATCTGCATCTGCTAGCATCTGTGAGCGTGTCACCCCGCGGCTCTCCCATGCCAACTCAGCAGTGGTGTTGTCAGCTGTAAAGGTTCTTATGAAGTTCATGGAGATGCTGCCTAAAGACTTGGACTACTATGGCACCCTGCTGAAGAAGCTGGCCCCTCCTCTGGTCACGCTTCTTTCTGCTGAGCCCGAACTACAATATGTAGCGCTAAGAAACATCAACCTCATTGTACAGAGACGGTAAATTTGGGGACAGTGTCTCTGTTATTGTCTGTCTTTTGTCTTTCTAGCTGACTGCCACAAATAACTGTAAATACCGGTGTGAATTTCAGCCCAGAGATTTTGAAACATGAGATGAAGGTTTTCTTTGTGAAGTACAATGACCCCATCTATGTCAAACTGGAGAAGTTGGACATCATGATTCGCCTAGCATCTCAAGCTAACATTGCCCAGGTAACAGAGCCACTGCTGTCATATGTCTTTATTTTGGAGTCATAAAATTGTGGTTTCAGGATCTTCTTAGTGACATGCATGTTCTCTCTTGTGTTGTAGGTGCTCGCCGAGCTGAAAGAGTATGCCACTGAGGTGGATGTGGACTTTGTCCGTAAAGCAGTCAGAGCCATTGGCCGCTGTGCCATCAAAGTAGAGGTGAGCAGAGTGATATGGTCATAGAATATTGTCATCAGATGCTTGTGGTCAAATCTGTGGTTTGATGTATGATAAACTTCAACCACCACAAGTCATAAGACCATCAGGCTTAGCTTTACTTACCTCTTCACCAAATATACTCTGTACAGATGTACATAATTCAGATCTGCAAGTTGATATGGTTATAATGCACTGGCATGCCATGAACATTTTCTTTTCCTCCGTTAGCAATCTGCGGAGCGCTGCGTGAGCACACTGCTGGACCTTATCCAGACAAAGGTTAACTATGTGGTGCAGGAGGCCATTGTGGTCATCAAGGACATCTTCCGCAAATATCCCAACAAGTACGTACCCTTGTGTACCGATTTTGTTGTTCATGTTTTTAATGTTAAAACAGAATTACTGAGACTCAACAACTGTGCACATTCTTGAACATAGGTTATCATTACATGTATGTACATGAAAAGATTTGTGGATCCTGTGTTTATGATGATTTATTGTTTGTGGTTAAATGATGTTAAATGATTGGTTGATTTTTTCATAATTTTTTACATTTAAGACTTTAAGACTATTTGACATTGTGGGAGGAGTCAAAGCGCACTACACCAACACTGTTTATAGTATGTCATCAACTGTAAAAGACAGATATAGTTCAACAGACCATAGAATTATCCCCACAAACATAGAACAGTTTCATAAGTTGGACAAAATACATGACACTGGAAACTGCACATGTTACAGTTTTAAGTCGATGGTTGGATTTAGTGGATGATTAATCCTGTTTCTTCTGACATTTTGGTTGAGTTTGTTTTGTGCAACTGTTTCCAGGTACGAGAGTGTCATTGCCACTTTGTGTGAGAACCTGGACTCTTTGGATGAGCCAGAGGCACGTGCGGCTATGATTTGGATTGTGGGAGAATATGCTGAGCGCATTGACAATGCTGATGAACTGCTGGAGAGCTTTTTGGAGGGTTTCCATGATGAAAGTACACAGGTGTGTTTTAGAGATTGCATGCACTGCTCTGAAGGGTGTGTTTTAAATAAGAATGGGGCACATTTTAATGTCCATAGCTCAGTGAGTGCTGTCAGTTCACATCCAACATGGTTTCTGGATTTATTCACTGCTGAAAAACATGGAGAATCAGGTGGCATTGGTAAAACAGTTCATTTATATTCAACCAGAAAATCAGAATTGTTTTAATAAAAGCTTTCCCTAAACACAGAATTTCCAGAAATTTGTGCATCCACACAAAACCACTGAAAACACTGCAGGATATCTGCCAGGACTAGGAGTGGCACTGTAACGCTTCTGCAGAAATACACCATAACAGAGAATAAGACATGGAGTACACGCACAAAACTCTTGTGACGTAAATGTACACATAAAAAAGTAGGTCATGGAGAATTCGAATGAACCAAAGAGGAGATATTTGTTTGTTTGGTCAAAAAGACCTCACATACAGTAGTTTCTGCAGCACCAACTCAACACGGTAAGCTGCCATTGTTGTTTTTGTTAGTGCATGCAGGTTAAATGAGCTTTAGCCTCAGAATAAATGCGTATAGGTTGTACAGATGCAAGAATAACGGTGTCGTCCTCAAATTTTTTCACTGTGGGACCACGTTTCCAAAATGATCATACACTAAAAACTCTGGTTGTTTTTTATCATGTGGACATTTCATCCACATAGAACCAAAATCTTGTCATTGTCAACTTTTGAAATAAAGGAATCCTAGTACACAGTTAAATTTCTCTTGTGAGATTAAATAAAGTCTCCATCACAGTAGAATCAAAATGAGTCCACACTGACTCTCAAAGCACCTCAGAGGCTGAATATATAGAGCAGTTAGCTTGTAAATAATTCATTAAATAATGAAATTAAGCTGTAGTTTAGTTAGTTATACAGACATTGTTTCTTGTACTTCTGCCTGGGAGAGAGAAGTATTCGATCTATTGTAAACGATGTTTTTTTTGGTAGAAGGAAAAATGTTGTTTATAAAACATTAGCCTCTTGTTGCAGTAATAGGTAAAATCAGTACCAGCCTTATTCAGCAGCTTTTAGTATTCATGAGCGACCTCATATGCATAAAATAATGAAACCGGTTTTCACACTGTGTGTTTGGTTTATTACAGAGAATTGTTAATATATCAGGTAGAGGAACAGAAGCATATATTACATGTGCTGCATTTAAATGTGGTAACAAGCTGTATGTGTATGTAAATCACTTTATGATTCAGGTGCAGTTGCAGCTGCTCACCGCGATTGTAAAGTTGTTCCTGAAGAAACCGACTGAGACCCAAGAGCTGGTGCAGCAGGTGTTGAGCCTTGCCACACAGGTGAGAATACCTGCCATCATCCCAGACTGCGAACATTTCAGTCCTCACCCTGCTGTCCACTACCTGTTACACTAACTTGTACTCAACCTTTTGCTCTACTGTGTGAGCCATTCAAATCTGAGTCCCGCTGCAGAAACAAATCAAGGTGTTCAAAGGAGCTTTAGACAGCAAAACACCATATTACTGGAAAATTACTGGTGCTGCTTCTTGCTGGGTTAAATTGTAGTCAACTGGACTTGTAGTTTGCTTGAAGACGTTTCGCCACTCATTGGAGAAGCTTATTCAGTTCTTCTTCAGAAGCTTCTCGGATGAGTGGCAAAACGTCTTTAAGCAAACTAGAAGTCCAATTGCCTACAATTTAACCCAGCAAGATACCATGACCTGGATGACTGAGAACCTTCAGACACTGGTGCTGCTTCTTTTCGAAAGAATGAAATCATTGTTATAATTTGTTCAATAATTGATTGTTCAATAATTGTTCAATTATGGCCCCATATAAGCCTTACAAACAAATTTAACGCTTTGGAAAGTGTGACCATCAGCTTTTGTGGTTTTCCACCCTCTGAGACATACGTTTATTAGTGCCTGATAAGGAATTCAAGTGACGTACCTTTCCATTCTCATATTTAGAAGATAAAGAAAGTTCATCAACCTTGTGCTTCTGTTCCTTCCTCCAGGACTCTGATAACCCAGACCTCAGGGACCGTGGATATATCTACTGGCGTCTGCTCTCCACGGACCCTGTGGCTGCAAAGGAAGTAGTTCTGGCCGAGAAGCCTCTCATCTCTGAGGAGACCGATTTGATCGAGCCAACGCTGCTGGAGGAGCTCATCTGCCACATCGGTACTCTGGCCTCTGTGTATCACAAGCCGCCCAGTGCTTTTGTGGAGGGCAGCCGTGGAGTACAGCACAAGAGACTCCCTGGCAGTGCTGGATCGTGAGTTAGATAACCACGAAAGGCAAAGAGTGTTGTTAACTCTGGTGGTCGTCAATGTGTGTGTGTGTGAAAACTGCCTTTTTTCCTACCAGTGGTGAGAGTGTTGAGAGCCCAGATACAAGTTCTGCTGTTGGTGTCACTGAGGCACCCCCTGCTGTGATACCATCCCAGGGAGACCTCCTGGGAGATCTGCTCAATCTGGACCTGACACCTCCTACCACGACTGGACCACCACCCCCCTCCTCTGGTATGCAGATGGGGGCTATGGACCTTCTTGGAGGAGGACTGGATAGCCTGGTAAGTCTTCTGCACTTGAAACTTACACCTTATATGTGCAATTTCCTACCTTTTTTTCTTTTGACCAGTGTATGGTTGTTTTTTCGTTGTTCAATGCTGCTCCTGCAGATGGGAGATGAGTCTGAGCCGGTAACTACATCAAGGGGGGGGGCACCACATTTATAAACCATGTCAGACCATTTTAGGCCTAAAGTTTCATTTGTTCACTTTAATTCATTCTCATGCATATTTATGTTCAGCATTTAACATGCCTTGGTCCCACTGCTTGTCTCATCTGTGGGCTCTGTGGTATGTTTGGTCTTTCAATCAGCCGCCTGTACCTCTGCGGACAGACACTCCTCAGTCAACCCCACAGCAGTCCCCATCTCCCCCAGATTACAGCCCCACTGAGGTTGGTCCAGAGGACCATTAAAGGCCAGCTCCATTTTAGAATCTCATATTATCAGTTACTTTCCCACCGTGTCCTCTAAATAGCCCCTCTCAGCAGTTTATCTGTTAGTTTTTCCTAATGCAGTCTTTTATGCACAGTAGTTCTACACAGTCATGTTTTGAGCACCCTCAACATCTATGATAGACACCAATAGTGAGCATTGGAGCAGAACCAAGGAGAAGTAAACAGCCCTGTATGTAGATATAAATCGATAAGTGATCTTAATCCCTGAATCCCATTCTCACTCCTTCCTCCATCCATCCATCCATCCATCCATCCATCCATCCATCCATCCATCCATCCATCCATCCCCTCAGAATATCACTGAATGTCACTCAGATTGATAACCTCAATGTGTTCCTTCCACCCTGTGACCCAGCTTGGTGGAGACCTCGGAGGAAGTCATGCTGTAAGTCACATTGTCTGATTTTGGTTATTTTCCAGTTTGAGTTCATCTGACACAGTGGCCCTGATTGTTGATGTTCTCTTACACAAAGATCGCGACTGGCTTTGGGGCCCCTCCAGCTGCAATGCCGGCTTCTTTCAACACCCCTGTAAGTGGTGGCTTAGATGACCTGTTTGACCTCGGAGGCGGTGTTGGATTGCCAATGGGAGCCTTCATCCCGCCAAAAACAGTGAGTTTCAATATAGAGTTGAGTTTATCTGCTTCCAGGATTGAATAAAACCTTCTTGTCTCTTGTATAGCTTTGGCTTCCAGCTATGAAAGCCAAGGGTCTGGAGATATCAGGCACGTTTGCCCGCCGCGCTGGAGTCATTCAAATGGAGATGACCCTCACAAATAAGGCGATGAGTGTTATGACTGATTTTGCCATCCAGTTCAACAGAAACAGGCAAGAGCATGTGCCAAGATATGAGTAATGAAAACCCATATCACTCTGACATTGTTTTTCTTTTTCTCCTTCCATAGCTTCGGGTTGGCTCCTGCTGGTCCACTCCAGGTTCTCACTCCTGTCAGCCCAAACCAGAGTATCGAAGTGGCCCTTCCCCTCAGTACTGTTGGACCTGTCATGAAGATGGAGCCCCTCAACAACCTGCAGGTGACATGCTCGAAATGTTTTGTCCTGCCACTCACATTTGTTGGATTTGTTTTTTTGTTATTGGATATTGTTTTGTTGTTTGATTGTGTATATTATATTATATTATATTATATTATATTATGATTCATGACAGGATTTTAGACTGACACAGCGGATCAACATGGTCAGGGACAGACTACGAGCATAGTGAACAACGCACTTATTCAAACCAAACTTCACCGAATGTATTTACAGTTCTCCCACATTCCTGTGTATGGTTTTCCTCTTATAATTCATTCATTGATGTGACTGTATCTGTTTGAGACCATATGTTGTTAGTAGTGTACATCTCTCCAGTGCAGGACGATACCATATGTATCTAAATATGCTAGGTAAGATACATCTTTACATTTAACGTTTCAGTTCGGTTCAGTGAGGTTACGATATGGTACGATTTGATGGGAATGACACAATCAAATAGTTTAAAGAAGACAATCATTTTCCATTAACAAAGCAAGTCAACATCATATTTACCATTATTATTGTATATTATTACCTTTACAGGGACATTTCTTACCTAGATTTATGACAGACTAGGGAACAAGTCGTTTTTCCGCATGTGAATTCAAAAACGTGTTCATGTTCATCAGTGTAATGTTTGCATTTTAAGTTTAACAAAGCCCCTGAAGATGAACCAGGTATTATCTTGTTAGTGCATTGGTTCTGGTTGGGTCGTGGTTGAGTTTTGTCTATTTAGTCTTTGATGTTGGAGCTGAACCCCCTGAGCAACTTGCAGCTCCATCACCCTCCTCATCGGCTGTTTCCCAGCTCATCTCAGGGTTTCATTCGTCTTCTACCTGTGTGCTTCAGTTCACATTTTTCATCAGAACCGAGATGACTTAGCGACTCAACCAGGTTGTTCTCCTCTCTTGTCCATTGGCATCTGGGATCAGCTGCAGCGGAGAACCATGAGCCAACAGGAGTAAGCAGGAGATGACTAACATATTGCAACGGTTCCGTCCAATTTTCCATGGCGCACATCGGTTTATCTGATGCGACTTTGAAAGTCCCACTGAGAGATCTAGGTTGAGACCAATCATCCGGCTGGTATCGGGTATTCATTACACCCCTAGTAATGATACTTTGTTGAAATCTGAAATATAAACAACCTTCAGACAGATGGCGATAAATCTGAAAGAGAAAAGAGAAGCAGAGGCTCAGGGTTGGATCAGAGAGGATTGTAACCATGCAGCATAGTGGCTGGATGCTGGGTACAGCAGGAGAAAACAGAGATAAGAGCATGCAGAGTGGTAGTAGTGGAGGGGGCAGTCATTAGTTCCTTTGTTTCATCTGGCCTCAGAAGCCCTTGTCTTTGTACTCAGGGTCCCACTTTGATGAGTAGAACAGGTTTTTGTGAGACATCCTCAGATTTTTTTCCATTCAAAAGCTGCTTTTTTCTTACTGATAGAAGGTAATGTCCCAGAACATTATTTAAACTACTTTGTGGTTGCAGTTTTTTGGCCTTTCATTGCAAAATGAGCACATTCTACATAAACACTGGGGTTACTACAGGTGCAAGAACTGCTACTGGAAGACAGCAGATTTAAAGACTTTTTTGCGTTTGGGATAGTATCTTCCGAGTGAGCGCGTCGAGTAGCGCTGGAACTCTGTAGTGCAGGGGTCAACCAACAAATGCCCGCGGGGACAGTTCCAAAAATAGCAGTTAAAATTGTAACTATTGCAGAAATTGAGAGAGATAAAGCGTTGCATGTCGAAAGTTAAACCACTGCTAATGATTCTTCATCATTGTAATTTAAAGTTAAACAGAGAAAGTTTGTCATTTTCAGAAGTGTGTATCAAACTGGTAGCCCCTTGGATTACTCAGTACCTTTTGAAGTACTTTGCAGTTTCAAAAAGGTTGGCCACCCCTGGTATAGTGGAAAGCAGATTTTAAGTGGGGGCAGGCAATGGCATTCTAATCTGCTGGAAGTCAACATTACGAGGTAAAACTTCATTGTTGATGAGAAGTTTTTTTTTTTTGGCAATGTCACATGTTGTCCTGCAGTCCCAGGAATAAAATGTGGTGGTGAATTATTCAGGAGTCATTTTTCTGACGTCCTGGCTGAACTCACTGTCCCTTTTTTCAGCCTGATTAATGTTGGTTCTGTCACTTACTTTACTTATTTTAAGTAATTTGAGCACACCAGTGTTTTCCTGTCCATTCATTTTGGGAGCTTAGAAATTCTTTCGTTTGAAATCTGATGATGATGAGATCTGATGTTCTGCATTTCCTTTCTTTACAGACATGTCTCCATTTTTTTTGCCAGCTGTCTTTATCTTATGTCTTTGTTTACAATCTCATGTAAAACACAAGCTTTGTAGGCTCTGCATAATCTGCGCCGTTTTGGAAAGAATGTGTTGGAAATATTACTGTTTGGCCTTTAAAAGCATTGTGCATTTTACATGGATGTAATCATGGATGTAATAAAATCATTTATAATATATTATATTATAATATAATATTGTAATTCAGAATTTGGAGTGAAATTCTCCTAGTTCTGCAATCGTCCTGTTCAGTAAACATCACACATAAACCCGCATAAATCCTTGAAAGGCACTTGAAAAGTAATTATCCATGTATTGCTTTGTCCTCCTCCTTTCTTCTGTCACCCTCCTCTCCCACCCTCCTTGGACGTAATCATTCTCAGGTGGCTGTTAAGAACAACATTGACGTATTCTACTTCAGCTGCCAGTATCCCATCAGCATGTTGTTTGTAGAGGACGGGAAGATGGGTGAGTGTTGCTCATAAATCTCTTCACTCAGATGCCTCAAATCCTGCTGACGTCAACAGCACGCACGTCATTGTTTCAATGAGAGCACACTGTTCTGAGAATGAATGTGAAATGAGCGACAGAGGAGACGATCTACCTGTCCGCACATGTCAGAACTGCCCAGCTCTTGCATCAGTGTCATTTGAGGATGTTGTCCTTTTTGTTTTGACTCGTAGTTTAATTCATTCTGTGAATATTTGTTAGCATTTCTCCCTGTGGGGTCTCCTGATGGGCTGAGCAGCAGGACTGCCACCAGTGGCTGCAGACAAAGGCTTCAGAGCCTCGGTCCTCAGCAGGAAACCTTGTGACTGCTCTATTTTTACAGCAGTGTGCACATATACTTTTTGCCACAAAGCCTTATTGTTATAGCCACACTAATTGTGTATCTGTGTGTGCTGGGTCTTAAGATGATTCTATTTTCCCCCGCAGAGCGACAGGTGTTCCTCGCTACATGGAAAGACATTCCTAATGACAATGAGTCCCAGTTTCAGATCAAAGACTGCCATCTCAACTCAGGTGAGGATGACGACAATACGATTTGGAGCCATGTCCTGCAGCCCTGGCATATGTGATGGCAGCCTGACAGCAGTGGCAATAACAAATTCAGTTCCTCACTAATGAAGCAAATTGTGTTTGATGAGAACTCATCAGCCTCAGTCTCTATTTACGTCTGATAATTTAGTTTTACACAAGCGTGAGAGTAGCTGAGCTGGAGAGGAATTCCTAATGACAGCTTGATGGAGCTTTGCCACCGCAGATTGAATTTTTTCTTCATCAACCAAGAAAGGGTTTTACATGGAGAGTGCAGCAGCAGACCGAGCCTGAGGAGAAAAGTAAATTCAGAGTTAGGCTTCTTTTTTTCCATCGTTGGGGAATAATAAGTGAAACTGAAATCCTACATGGTCTGGTGCATTTAATGACACATACAGACGACTATAGAACATTGGAGCCAGTGACTGTACTTAGTTAACTGGAATTACAATGCTACGTTTAATGGATTTCCCCCCAACTTTAGTTGTTTCTTAAATAGCCAGTGAGACACTGCTTCAACAAGTTTGGTGGCAGTATGGTGTGATGTTTTTCAGTAACTAAAGTTGTAGTTAGTTAGGAACAACTATCAATTATTGACCTCCTACTAAACTTTGTTGTGATAAAATGTAATAATTTCCAGCTGCTAATTTTTTATTCACCCCCTCAACAGATGCTGCCTCAAGCAAATTGCAGGGTAGCAACATCTTCACCATAGCCAAGCGTACCGTGGAGGGTCAGGACATGCTGTATCAGTCAATGAAACTCACCAATGGCATTTGGGTCCTGGCTGAGATGAGAGTGCAGACAGGAAACCCAAACTACATGGTGAGTGACACTGATGATCATCATTGATTCCCATTTCAATTAATGGCTGAACAGACCCATTCAGTTTGTACATGTCTTGTATCACCGTCGATTCAGGATTTCTTTTTTTTTTTTTTTAATTCCATGCAGCACACCAATGTCTCTGACATATTTTCTACACTTAAGGCATCGTCAGGTTGTCAGAATACTGTGTGCGGTTGTCAGCAGACATTACTGTTCTAGACTTCACAAGCTTCTAGACTACACAAGCTGACTCACTGTTTGTTTGTTTGTTTATATGCTCATTGTCTGTGCATGCAACACCTATTGCAGGTCTGTCCGTTCCAGGGAGGGGGATCCCTCTTTCTGTGGTCCTCCCTGAGGTTTCTGCCTCTTTTTCCCCTGTTATCAGGGTTTTTTGGGCAGTTTTTCCTCACCCTGACTGAGGGTTTAAGACAGAGGGTGTAGCAATGTGCGGACTGTAAAGTCCATCGAGACAATGGTAAATTGTGATGTTGGGCTATACAAATAAATTGAATTACTGTGAGGGAGGGAAGACTAGTTTATTAATTGTGGATGCCAAGGGTGAGAGTAGACCCCCAGACTGACCCCCCCCCTAGACTGGCATCCAAAGCAAACATGCTCACTCGTGGTATAGCAGTCAGAGCACATCCGCAACAAAAAACAAAACTGTTGTAACAGTTATAAAACTTTTCTAACTGTACTTGGGCTTCATGGTTAACTGCAAATATGATCAAGATCTCAGTATTGATACAAATGATTATGGTTGGTTGTATATGTTGGTTGTAACTTATCTAAAAATGTATAAAGGCAGATTTACACTAGAAGTGTCTGCTGCGCCTTACGGCTCAGTTTCCTGCTCCATTCCCAGCACGATCGCAGTTCACACCAGGTTTCAGCAGCGGAACGAGAACTCCCGAGTCTCAAGCACCGTGAGACAATGAGGTAGAGCAAGAGTCACAATACAGTGTGTATAAACAACAACAAACAAGAGGCTTCAGGTTTCATCAGCATTCTCCACCACACATTCCTCCTCTATCAAAAACTATATCAGTTTCAGACCAAGCTTAATCTTTTTTGACGTTGTTATTATAAAATAGATATCAGGTGTCCAAAATTATACTGTGCTTCTCCACTTACAGGATAAACATTTCCTTGTCCATAATTTGGTTGTGTCTGAGCTCCGACATACCTGTGGCTTTCCTACACACCTATTAATGGTTGTGGCCTTTTATTTTGAAAAGCAATATACTTCACTGTGTTGGATAGTGTGTAGCTTCTAAACTGACGCGTCTCAGCCATGCGCAGAAATCCTTTCAGAGACAATATTGATGTTGATTATTTCATAACCACAATGGTTCCATGTTTTGCAGTGTTGCAATTTCATAAGATAATGTTTACTTCATTATTACTTAAATTTGCTTTATAACTCCTCAAAAACCCAAACTGTGGCACAGGATGGTCACCATCCCATTGTCTGGTAAAGAGGGGAGACTGGATCGTACATGTGCTGCACCATGAGTTATCGTTATTAGTTACTGCAATGACAGCATGTGCATGGATAGGTAGAGGTGTGACAGAGCTTCTCCGTCACTGTGCCGTCACCAGTGCATTCAGCTCACTGCTGACTGCAACAGTGCGTGCACATGCACACTTAGAAGCGCAGCGGTGCTGTTCATTTCATAGTAGCAACATTACACTTATTGTCAGGCTTACTGGTATTGTGATTCTGAAAATCTAATAGACTATTTTCTCACGTTCTGCAGCCCTACAGAGTGAATGCACTCTTCTCACCGGACATATGAGAGCCAGGTTGCCGAAAGCTTTCCCGTCAGACACTATTTTTAGATGCTGCAGCCATGTGTTATTTGTTACCCTTCTAAAGAAAGAAGTGATAATTCTACTGCCCTGAGCAGAGAAATATGATGTAGAGAAGGATGATAGTTTGAATTTTGCTGCTGCTTGAAGGCAGCTTGGCCTATTTTTCACAAAACTGGATTGCTTGCTCGCTCCCATGATGTCTCACTCACTGCTTATAGAAGAGTAATATAGTTTTGTCCCAGTTCTACTCCACCTCTGGCTGGGATTGATTTCTCTCTCTCCTCTCAAGTGGAATGAAACTAGATTAGAAGATCTTAATACTCACCAACATTTGTTGCCAGAGTGCTGCTCATGGATGCAATTATCTCATTAAGTCATGCTGCTGGAATCATAGACAAAACTTCTGTCTTTCGGTTCTTCTGACCTGATGTCATTCAGAGCTTGTTTCTATTTTAAAGTGGTAGCATGAGATGCAGCTTATCTTTTTGACGCAAAACACTTATTCACCATCTCCTGTCCCCATGGCAACTCTTCGACCAATGATAATGGCAGATTTTCTCCCCACTGCTCCTGAGATCTGAGATCTGATGGTTTTGGTAAAAATACATATGAAATAGACTCCACAGTTTTCCCAAAGAGGTTTTTTTCATCCCCAATGAGAATTAGGACGTTTTACTGACTCTGAGTATATTTCTGATTCATTAAACCATCATTTTGATTTGTGGCGTTGCAGTGGATTTTCCTTAACACTGTGTCTCACTGACAGCAACATTTCGCCCTTTCGTATTTGTATCCAAAACACTAGTTGATGTGGACAGAACGTTCAAACTTTTGCAGATGGACACTGCTTGAGTCTACAGACATTGTGTAGACACTGTGGCAAAATGGGGTCTGTTATTAAAGGACACCATAGTACCTGCAGTAAGATTACACCCAACATGTTGATGATTTCTGCAGTCTCAGTGCTGCCCTCTGCAAATACAAATTGTCTGTAGGAGATATCATCTGTTCCTCTAGGCAACCATCGAGGTAGAAGCCTGGCAAAGACAAGTGAGGCTCTGTCAGATTTTGGAATCAAGGAGGAGGTGTTTTCTTGTCCTGTATGATCAAGCTTTCAGTGTTCTTTGCGATCAGAGCGTGTAAAATAAACATGTGTTCAAAGGTTTCTAAATGGTGATGGTGATGAGTGTGACAGAGCGTCTTTGTCGCTGACTGTGGGCAGCACCCTCACACACTCGCTGGCAGCGAACTGATGCATTCATCTCGCTGTCGACTACCGTTACATCTACTGTCACAAACTACAAAAACGTAAAAATGACTCTGGCACACATGACTGCTGATGTAAAGGCTCCAGTGTACTCACTAATTGT
>CAAKHB010007932.1:11008-77738 GCA_901007665.1 Aeoliscus strigatus | reverse complement strand
AAAAAACCTCCCCCCCCCCCCCCCCCCCCCTCCGTCCATGTGGTGACATACTTGACCTACAATTAAAACCGTTAGCTGAAACGGAGAGTGTTATAAGGTTCTTGCAGTGGAAAATGCTGCAGTTCCTTGACTGATCATGATGTACTTTAGGACTTAAATCTGCCCCCTCCCACCCACTACACACACATTCACACACAGTGACTGTTTCTGATGAATACATTAAATCCAGTGAACTAGGGACCTGCAGGAGGCTGCAGAGGCTGAGACGAGACACTGCACACACAATGCGGGTATTTGTGTGTGTGTGTGTGTGTGTGTGTGTGTGTGTGTGTGTGTGTGTGTGTGTGTGTGCCTGTGTGTGTGTGTGTGTGTGTGTGTGATGGAGAAGGAGACGACGAAAGGCAGGTTTGATAGCTGACATTCAAGCAAAGGACAGGCACAGCAAGATAAGGGGCAGATGTTATGGATTAGGAAGGAGCAATAAAATCCCACAGGGGTGTCCTGACTGACGAAATATTGATGTATTAAAGAAGCCTCACGCACATACGATGTAACCAATCGACACTTACAGACCCTGGGAGAGATGAAACGGAGCTTAATGGCTTCCACAAAAGGCTCCATGGGGGCACCATCGTAACACAGGGAACCCGAAAAAGCTTTTATCACAGGATCTGAACAATATCTACATTATGTTAGACTAGAACAGTTACATTTTCGTTTGATTTGTCCTCACCAGGTACTCTGTGAATAAGGCTGCACTGAAAGCAAGCCGACATACTGTATATAAGAGTGATTCATAGAATAATAGACGTGCATGCTTTTGTTGGTAGAGCCAACGGGTCAGGGTTTGATTGCACTGATGTGAAAATGTGATGTTGTGGTTCTTTTTTGTAACACAGGGTTTTTCTGACAGCTGAGTGGAGTGAATGTGGTTGTTCTTCACTTGCATGTGAGAGCACAAGCTCATGATTCTCTCGAAGATGTAGTGTCCACCCTTGAAACGGGGCAGACGGCCGTGTTAGGTGTTCCGTTTTTGTTGTTGAAAGCGAGAAAAAAAAGAAATATGTAGCAGAGACGCACTAGAAAGCAACTGCGTGTAGCATGAGTTCTCATCATTGTGTGTGTGTGTTTCCACATAAAAAGGGCTACAGTTTTGTATCAGAGAAATTAATTGTATTTATTTTTACTGTGCTGGTACCGTGTATAAATTATTTCTTCTTTTTTTGGTTGACGAGTTATTAAATGCATTTGAGAACAGCAAAGTCATCCTGTCACGTTTCAATCGGAACACAATTGTGTTTAATTTGCCAACACTGGCATCTTGTGGCAAAGCAGTGGTATCAAGCATCAAAACTCAAACTGACAATAAAGCCACTGGATTTTCTCTAAAAATTTAATCCTTTATGTACTTTACCCGATATTCATCTAGTAATCTGCTCAATGTATCCCCTAATCCCTTCCTTGTGGTAATCCAGTTAGGTGGGCCTGGGTTTTGTAAGTGCAGAGCACACTGTCAGCTACAAAAAATAATCAAGCAAATTGTCAAAAATATACTTTCTTTCGAGTTATCTCAACCAAACATCTAACTTTTCAGTGGACGATGATATCTGTTTGGTTGTCACAGATATTAATCACATATACTTGAATTATGGAGGCTGATCGCTACTACACCAAAACAAAAAATAATGACTTTATAACACACAATGTTAAGAAACTGTTTTATTATCATTTTACAATGCAGTAAATGTTCACACCAATTATTAATTATGTTTATCACATTAGAATGAAAAAATGGTTCTCCTGTGCCATTCCCACAGGAGGGGAACAGTGATCATGGATTCTGTTGGCCTCAGCTCATATGAGAGTAAACGGCTTTTATCACCTCCGAGGACTTATTTCTGCTGCTGATGAGGGTCAGCAGACGTCCCACCTGTCAGACAGCACAGACCGCATGTCAGGTGTTTGGGAGCGGATGGGAACCGAGGTCACGTGGCTCAGGTCTGAATCATAGAATATGACAGGTAGATCGGACGTTCACACGCGCACTACGCAAGCGGCCGTTCTGTGAGCCCTGCTTGCCGGTGCCGTTTGACACCGTGTGGCCCTTCTGTCATGGAACTCAGTGTTGAATGTGGTGACAGCTCCTGCAGGTCAAATGGGGGCCATCTAAGGTAATTTCTATCTATGAAGAAGAGCTCTGTGCTCGGAACGTCTGCAGTCTGCATCAGCAAAGTGTCCTGGCATCACTTCTCTTCCTCCCTCCGATGTCCGTTCCGGCGTCATGTGAAAGGGTGTGCGGTACACCAGGACCCTCGCTCTGTCGTCAGCGCCGTCCTCTCCTCCATATCCCGGTGGGGTCGTGTCCCAGTCCCCGCTGCCCCCGGTGAAACCTGCGCCCTTCGCTGCGCCGCTGAACGGAGGATGAGTGAGCAAGCGAAGGGCTCGGCATCGGCATCGGCATCCGCCTCTGCCGCGGCCCCGCCACCAGAGTCGGATACTTACAAAGGTTGGCTTTTTAAATGGACCAACTATCTGAAAGGGTACCAGCGGCGATGGTTTGTCCTCAGCAATGGTCTGCTCTCATATTACAGGTAAATTATGCAGAAACGCTCAACAGTATTTTCTAGAAATACACGCAAAGTTGGCGAACAGCGAGTCACACGTTTCTGTGGCCGCACATAAGCGCCGCTGGATCCCTCCGCCGGCTAACAGCGTCTAGAGCCGGCTGTCAGTGGGCTGTCAGCTGGCTGGGTGCCTCTCTCCGACAGCGGCTACACCGAATCCACCGCCAGTTTGTTTGTAAAAGGCACCGACGCAAACTATGATGCACACAAGAGAAATATCAATATAACTGTCCCACAAAAACAGAAATGTGGCCGTGGTAGTAACCGAGGTGACCTAGCTAACCAAGCTAAATCTAGCTAGCTTCAGTCCGCTGACACACGAATATCCACCTGTCCACCGGTCACCAGTCACCGCCGGGACTATATACTTCTAGCACAACGTCGCTTCTGAACGTTTACGTCAAATTTGTTGTCTTTGAGGAGAATGTCACTGTCCCCGTACAGTTAAAACATCTTTAACAACGTCACAGATGAGTTTGCATTATACATTGCATCAGCTGCTGACTCGTGCTGACATTACTCAGCGTGTTAGTGTTATCACTGTAACTGGACACGAGATCATCACTGACCAACCTGAGCAACCTGAGCATTACCTGTGGCTCAGGTCTCTCTCTCTCTCTCTCTCTCTCGGGAGGCATGTAAAGATTGTTGGTGTTGGGATGTCGATGACAATAAGCTACAAATTGCACAATTTTTGAGATCCACGAACTCAAACGTGTGGCTTCGATAGTCATGTGGTCCAGTAGTCCAGAGGTCTAGAAATCACCTATGCATGTGATTGAGGAAGCACAGTGCAGATAGGGGGCGTGGCGTCAGTTCACCTGCAGGTGAGTGTGCTGTGTGTATGTGATTGATGAATAGCATCCCTATTCCCAAGTGTACTTCCATGAAAGCTGCTTGTCTTGTCTATAAATGCCCAACTTTGGAAGTTCCTGGACTTGTACAACTCTAGAGACTAGAGTCATTCTGGCTGACAGATCACATAGATTGCTGTGAGAAATAAATGTTTGCTAGACAAACTAAAAGGGTCACTTGTATTCTGAAATAAGCTCAACACCCCAGACACTCACTGGATTTAACGTCGCAAAAATAAGGAATGTCACACTTAACTCTTTGCAAATGTCATCTTCAGTTGTACACTGCATAGGAAATTCTCAGATGGTTTCTCCAAGTGTTGGATAATTTTAAAAGCATTTCTTAGCAATTACATTTTAAGAAATATGATGTTAAAATTATATTTGGATATTAAATTGTCTGTTATAGCCATTTCATGTTATGCTATGCTAACGTGACTGCTGTCCATCAAGTAAAATCATGGCAGAGAACTGTGTGGGTTGTTTCCTGTTGGACCACAGTCTGACTTCAGAGTCTATTTGCTTCTGTCTGTACTTGTTTTTTTCTGTCTGAACCAGACAAAATATGAATTTAAAACATAAGTGTTTAATATCTATCGTGAGAGGATATACAAAAAATGAGTATTGATCGGTTTGATATTTGCTTGTATCAATATCCATATATATAGCCATATATAGCCCATTGAAAATGCCAGATAGAGGTCTAGTCAATGGTCTGAGACATCAACTAAATTCCCCTGCTGTTGTGAAATAAATAGTCCAAGTTGTCCCAGTTAGCTGAGAAGGCAAAGAGCAGCTGAGGACCATAATCAATGCTGCCACTGTGGATGAACTGTCACAATCAGCACTTGTGCCGTGAAGTCATAAGTCAGTTGTCTAAAGATGCTCACTGAACGCCTTTCATTTCTAATTTCCTAATTGTCTTTTCCTCCCTTTAATGCTCTCAGATCTTCTTACTCAGCTCTTAGAGTAGATCTGGTTTGGCGCTTCAGGGAAGGTTTGGCTATTGGAGCTGCTACAGTATATCAGTGAATATAGCCATATGTGTCAGTAGAATTTTTCCTCCCTAATTTCAGGGGAATAACTACATAGTGTCCGTCGAAGTGCTCACTGGGGGTTCAGCACTGTTTGTGCACCATTGGAGAGTCAGGTTCGGTGTGGGGAGGCAGGGCAGCTGGGTGGTGAGCGAGCAGCACTCTGCTCAGCCTGAACCTGGTCTGAAGCGTGTGGTACATCTGCAGAGAGTGTTTGTGAACCTGTGTGAGTGATTTAACTATGAAGGTCAGAGCAGCAGATGAATGTGGAAGAGTGCGGGGAGTCTGAACCCTTGTCACTTTCACCACGTAATTGTTTCAGTCGGCGGGTCATGTGATACTGTCCAAGTTACAGCATCTATGCTTTGGTGTTCCTGTCTTATGTTTCCTTTCTCTCTTCAGCACAACATGTCCCCCAGTGTTCCTCTGGCCCTCTCCCTCCATGTCTTGTGATATTACAGCCCCAAGCCACAACACAACTTCTCTACATTCACATGCTCTGGGTACTGTGCCCTGTTTCTACTGCCTGTCTCTGTATGCAGCACGGCAGTCAGTTTTGTGCTGTTTACTGGCTGTCATTTTGTCATTACATGCTCCAGATCGGTGGATTTGTGTTGTGTGAGGATGTGTGCACAGAGAACAGACAGGTAAACCTCTGCAACTCTCTCTTGGCTCAGCAAAAACATGCAGGCGTTTTGCGACCCCAGCTGCTCTGCTCTTCTCCCCTTTTAGCGCTTTAATGCCTCTGTAGTCCTTATCTCTGTTTTCCAGCTTTTGTGGTTTCCTTTCGTTGTATAATTCCATGGCCTTTGCATGGCCGCACCTCCCCGCTGGGTGTAAGTGATCAGCATGAAGCTCATGTTACTCATCAACCCTGGATTCATTGTGTTGACCCATTTACAGTTGGAACTGTGCATCTGAGCTGGATGCTGGAAACCAGGCTATGCAGGACACTTGTACGACCTCTGCGGAGCTTCTCATGGTCCATGTGTGGTCACAGCTGATGCTGAATGCCATAAGAAGAGTGGCTGCACTGATGTGCTTGCTCTTGACTGGCATTATAACAAGACTTGTGTGAGGGATATCACTGCCTGGCAGTACGTTTTAACACATTCCAGCTTGACTTAAAGAGGTAGCCACCACCTTGTTGATGCCACCTGTGACTGGAGCTGCTGAGAAGCAGCTGCTTGTGACAGCTAGGGCTCATTCAGGACAAATGAATGGGTGTTAGCAGCCATGGAAAAATACAGATGATTGCATTGTTGCATGTGTTAAAGTGTGTGAGTTAATGAGTATCATGAATCATGTGACACTGAGCTGAGGATATGAAAACAACTTATGCTACTATGTGAGTTGGGTGTTGATCATCAAAAGCGCCTGACTGTGGGTGAACTGTGAACTGTCTCTTTAAAGGACATCATAGTCCAACCATGGCCTGCAGCTTCATTTTTGTCAGCCAACTTTCCACCAAGGGACTGTAAAAACAAATTCTTTTGTGTAATGTTCCTGTTTGTATTTAATGAAATTAGCTGTAGTAAGTCACACATATCCTCATGATGGAACATATTAATGCACTCTTTTGTATTTCTCTCTTTTAGAATTTCTTCCGCTGCAGTTGTTAACACTGCCTTTGCAATCAATGATCAATTTGAACAGCTGGTCAGGAACGTGTACACAGGACCTGTGTAAACAGTATATGCCTTTGTTCTAATCTCTTTCTCTGGTGCTTGGACTCTTCCTTCCCTGCAATCTCTCTTTTGCTGCCAGTCATGCTCTGTTCTCTCTCTGTTCGCACTATTATTCATTGTTTGATTTTGTTCACTACAGAGGCCTGGAGCCAGACAATGGGTTTGTTCTCCACACTTCTATAGCCAGCTAAATGTGCAACAGTTGTTGTTGGCGGAGGCTGCTGTGATTATTCACAGTTCAACATCACTGCATGAGGTTCAGACTGGTTTGGAATAAACTAATGCATGTATAATGTTCATGATAAGATGCAGCATTGATGCTGTAGCTTGGTGACATGAGCAGGCACGTCTATGAAGGTACTCAGTCATCCAGGTAATAGTCTCTTGCTGGGTTAATTTGTAGGACTCGTTTGAATATGTTTCCAGAATGGATCTGAGAAGCTTCTTCACTTCTGAACCCCTTTGTGTGAGTTAATGATCCAATTTAGTATTAGTAGCAGAACTCCCCACCTGTCTGTTCAGGAATGATGAGGCTTCTCGAATGAGTGGAGAAATGTTTTAAAGCAAGCAATAGCAAGTCAAGTTGCCTACGAATAAAGCCAGCAAGATGACCAGATATATGGCTTTCAAAGGGACACGATCGCATGTGGAAGTCCTCTGTCCCTTACTGCTTCCCTGCTTCCCTGCTGTATGTTAAGAGTACTATCTTTCCCGCCACTTCATTTGTTGGAAAAAACTTCAGTAACATTGGTAGAAGACACATGTCTGCAGGTATTTTTATGTCCTGTCTGTCACTGTTCTTACTTTATCCTGCATGTTTATCTGTTGCAGGACACAGGCAGAAATGGCGCACACATGTCGAGGGACAATCAACCTAGCAACTGCACACATCGACACAGAGGATGCCTGCAACATTGTCCTGAGCAGCGGTGGCCGTACTTACCACCTGAAAGCTAGTACAGAGGTGGAGCGGCAGAGATGGGTCACAGCGCTGGAGCTGGCCAAAGCAAAAGCCATTCGCATGATGAATGACCAATCTGGTAAGAGCAGGCAGCTACTTGGATGAAAAAGCCATGCTTCATTGGTTGCTTTTTGCACTAGAGCGCTGGATGAATATAACTTTGGGTTTATTGACTTTATTATGCAGCTTTTCCACTACACAGTTCCAGTCACTCGATAGAGTAGAGACTGATACCAGACATGTCCTTTCCATTACAATCCTCGATGTGAGGTGGAGTTGGATTTTATCTCGCTTAGCCCATAAAATTCTTTCTACAGGGAACAAATGGAAACATTTCTTGTTTGAGTGTAAGGAAATGGTGCAGCAGGTCACAACGTAGAGCCAAACACTGTTGTTTGACATGCAGTACACTCATTTTCAATACCACTGATCACATTCATCCACTCTACTCACAATGACACGCGTTTACTTGCTTGAAGTCATATGCACCATGTACACAGCCAGTTGACTGACTCTGACAATTATCTTTTTGTTCTTCATCATCTCACTGGCTTAAATATTTTTTCACATTTGTTATATTTTTCTGACCAGTGATTGGTCTGTAGTGTCATCTGGTGTTTGATAATCCGTACAAGTGGTGTTCTATTTCACACCCTCCTCCTGAAATGTAATTCATGTTCCAGGATAATCCAGGAGAGGGCAACGCCGACTGTTCAGTTAGAGTAGGACAACAAAGCAGCATATGCTAATGGTACAGTGAGAATCAGGGCTTCCCTTCAGCCCAACAGACGTCTCTCCTTGTCCAACAGGGGGCGTACACTTGCATGTCAAAGACTGTGGGAAAAGATGTGGGAGAAAAAAGGACCACTTTTCACACTGGCACGGTCCCCAAGCTATTTGGACCCGTATCTGGCAGACCTGGTCTTGAAGAATTGAAAGAGGCTATATCTTCCTTTGGCCTCCATTTGAATGTCAGGCTAAATATAATCAGAGAGAGAATGTGAGAGCATTTTAGCCTCGCAGTTCCCGTAAGCAGAAGTGGAATGTGCTTCAGTTTGTATTCAGTCCAGTTTGTATTCAGTTTCTCTATTCAACCACTGAGGGCATTGTGTGTTGTTATTCCTACCTTCTATAACCTTGTTGATAACCAACTTTTTCTCACTTGTGTCTGATCATGGCCCCATGCAGAACACATACTGTATGTGAAACTGAAGATGTTATTCTGTACCTCCAGTCGTGTGCTCAGAGGTGACATATCTGAAAGTAGGTTTTGTTACCGTGTTGGTGCTGCTATTCTTGACGAACAAGGTGGTTTTACTCACAGGTTTTCCCTTGATACCAGCTGTTTGCTTCCATTACACATGTTGATAATTTGAACGGTGGGTACCTCTTCAAGTTAACATCTTCAGCAGTATTTATTCAATACCTGCTGTTATTGCCTGCTGTGCATTAGTGTTTCTATATTTATTTGTACACTGAATAATAATAATAAAAGTAATAATGATAATAATGACAATGCATCAATTGTATATAGCGCTTCTGACACTTAAAGAAGCTTTACATGGGATCATTAACTCCACAGTCTTACTCTGATGCTGGTAGGCTACATCTGTAGTAAGCTGAAAATACTTTCAACTCACCCATCAGAAAAAAACATTTGCACAGTGAGACACTCGCTCAGTAGGTGGCAGTGTTTCCCCTCTCTTCAGTATGACCCGTGTGCGTTCACCTGGTGTATTGAGGTTTGTGAAAGCAGAACCACAATCAATCCTGTCACATTGCTTAAATGTTGAATCGTAGTGCAAAGTGGACAGGAGAGGAAAGAATTTAAATGTGTGTGGGTAGGTAGTGGATGCGTGTTTTTGCTTTCTGTACTACTGCAGTCAAACATGATGCAGCGACAGAAAAGAAGGTGTGCATCACCTGAAATGGACGTACATATACTGTACATGCTGTTCTCTCAGGGCACAGCTTATTGATCTGTGTCAGTTTTCAATCCATAACACAGTGATGTTTTGTTTAAATATATCCCTAGCATGCACTGGTTGAGCTTACATCGTGTATGGATACATTTACATTCTGGTTACTTTTTAATGCTCTAATTTCTAACCACATTCATCATCATCATAGATAGAGACAATATCAAAGTGGATCTTAATCACACTACATCACGTTTCCCACCCATCCTGTTTCTTTATGTCTCAGTGTTTTTTTTCTCACCACTCAGTCTTCACCTCTCCTCCAGTCGTTCACTGGCTCAGCCTCTGTTTTTCCTGCCTTCTCTCTCTCTCTCTCTCTCTCGCTCCCTGTCTCTCTCACTGTCTCTGTCTCTGTCTCCCTTCCTCCCTCTCTCCCCTCCTAGTAATCTGTTTTCTTTTCTTCCTGCAGGGTTTTACTTTTGACTGGAATAACCCCTTGCTTTCACCAATCCTCTGCTTTTCACCCATTTCTTTTGCTTGTAATACTGCTATTGTCCTGTCTGGTGAAAAAATAGAAAAGCGAGAAGGCACAGCCTCCCTTTTGTAAGTAAGCTTCTTCTCTTCCATTGATGTTGTGCTTAGGAATCTGTGTTGTATATCAGCATGTAGGGCATTCACTGGAGTGTCTGCACTTTCTTTGATTACGGCAGAGTAAGCCTTTCAGCATTTACCTGAGCATGGCAGGGTAACAGTAAAATTATTTTGTATCTGTGAAGTGTAAATCTGTAAAAATGTGAATCTTTTCCACCAGAATACATCATCAGATTATGAAAAAAAATATTTAAATTCTTCATGACAGATGAAGTCATGAGCATCATGTAGAAGTATTGGTTTCATTTTAGCCTAATATACTAAACACTTTTCTCCAGCTGCTGTATTTTCACTGGGATCCTTCCAGCCTGTGTGATGTCCTACTTCCTGAGATTGTTGTGGAAAGGATGTTGTGGAAATGACAGATGGCAAGCTTATCATCCTTATCAATTAGTTCTGCTGTGACTGTGTTTCAAATCACTTCTTCTTGTTTGTTAAAGCTGCCAGAGGTTGATTTGCTAGATCATCTCTGTCCCCAAAGATTAGGGGGATCAGATCCTATTCAGTCTTGTAATTTGGCAATTGTCACAGCCAGATTGCAGGCAAACTCACAAACACTCTGGCTGTCTGAATAGTCAGACAGCTTTTCGTCCTTGTTTTCTTTATTAGTTTCTGTCACTGGAGTGTGCATCAAACAAGACAGGAAGTCCACTCATTGCTTTCTCTTAATGGATATGACCTCCCTGAGCCCACACTCCGTCCATGTGGTCTTCATCTCACCCACCACTCTGGGCCATGTCAACACATGCTTGTGTAAGTCATTACGACAAAGGCAATTTAAGGGGTTTTACAAGAGAAAATGCATTAAATGAAGAATTAAAACAAGCCCCAGTTAAAAAGAGGTAGACACAATAAAAGAGATTAAATGCAACTAAGGGAAACATTAAAACAAAGGAAAAAGTAAAAATTATTAAATAGTGAGTTTAAAAAAGTTATAGTGCAGAGTTAAAAGACCTAGTGGAAGGAAGGGCAGTAGCAGTAGAGTCCTTAGGGTACATTTGAAGGAACTGAGTTTTTTCTGTTATTTATTTTTCTTTACTACACATTGTTCATTAAACACAGCCAAATCCTCCAGTTTTGAAAGATGCATTGCAGTTTCCCACAATGCTGATGCTTACCCTTGCTATGATGAATGGACTGTTGAACCTCAGTCGGTGGGTGGAACAAAGAGGACTTTCCTGTCTCAGCTTTGACATACGTACCTGTACATATATTACACGTTAACAGACAGAGGGGAAAAACTCTGCCCTTTTGTCTATTAAAGATGTTAATAGGCCGTTGTGTAGATTTATGAACTGCATAAATTCTATTAATCATTACCCCGAGCTGTCAGTGCGCTGGTATATCATTGCTGCATACTATGATTCTGGCTGTAAGACCTGCTGTATGCAAAACATTAATGCATAGACGTATTATTTTGCTGCTAAAGTTTTTCTACTTGCTGATTTCCACATTCTTGAGGCTTTTTCCATTTTTAGGGATACTGTTTTTATCACACAGACACAACTGTCACGGGGGTGAATCTGAACAAATTGATAGTGACACTTTTGAACATATGTAACAATTCTATTACTTGTAAAACAAAAAAACAAACAAACAAACAAACAAACAATCTCCAGGAGCTTGAGCATCATCTCATCCGAGAAGTGCTGTACATTTGTTGGGTTGGATTTTGCTGGCGTCAGGTCTGGACAAATTGCAGCAATGATATTTTTCCATATGAAATTCTATAATGAATCAAGTCATGCAGTGTGGAACTGACACACTGGACTGGCTACCAAAAGGGATTTAAAATACAGAAATTCCACCGTTTGGAAAGATAATTTCCTGACCTTAAGCGTATTGAACAGACTTTTTGAAGACATCCCACTGGTACCTCTGTCGTGAAACTATTTTAATGAGCAAGGGCTCTGAAGCACTGCTCCTTTCTGCAGCTGAGAGCAGCAGCTCTGCTAGTCTTTGGGTTCAGTTAATTGGCTTTACAAAATTTACCAACTCATCACGACACCTGTATTTATATTAAACTTTTAAAATCATGGATATCCTGCCACTGGGAGCATTTCTTGATCAGATAATATCTGAGACACATTTCAGATATATTTGGCTATTAGTTAATTACTCGATCAGAGAAACATCACATGTGTTAGCCCTTATATAGCTTCTTACAACTGTGTAAGGAATGTTGGTGCTATACTTTTGTCCTCCTGATTCTTCAGTACAGGACATTTTTGTTGAGGCTCCACAGTGTCAAGCATAACGTTGTCTTTTGGCATGGATCAATATTGCTACCGCTGCTCCAATTGACATAAAAATGTTTAAAATGGTCTCAAAATGCATTCAAACTCATTCATGAGTCCCCCCCCCCCCTCAAGTACTGTGCTGTTCACCATGTTTTAATGAGCTCAGTACTTTCAAAACTCAGACACTGTGGAGTGTTTCGGTTCTAGTTGTGAATGCAATAATTAGTTTCATAGCCCTGTTTCATTAGCTCTTTAAAACCCCTCATGCATTTAGTTTGACTTTCTGACGGTCTGGCCTTCAACAGTGTTGCCTCCAGCAAACAAATGTGGAGTTTGAATATCAGCTTCACTTTGGGATTTCAAAAGAAGCTTTAAATAAGCTTTTTTGAAACATCTCCTGGAGACATTATGAAGCTGTAGGGTACTTATTTGAAAACCTGTAATCGCTTTTGCTAAAGAACCCTGAGATACCATGTGTTTAACAATCATTATATTTTACATTGAAGCATCTTCAGCCATTCAACATGCTTTGGATCAAAGTTATAACTGCCATTGAAATAATACTACCAAATGAAAACTTTGGAAAAAAGAGCTAGTAAATGGTGTAAAGGCTGCTGTCACCATCCAGATGTGCCATTGCTTCTTAATATAATGAAGAACAGATTAAATGATGAAGGTCAAGTATAGAATTAATTGAGGTTTATTGCTTCAATGCCCCCTCAAACAGTCCCCAGGACATTTCGGCTATATTACCTATTTACCGTCCAACAATCTTCCCTGTCAGCACTTCTGTACCTCTCTTACAGCCCACTGCAGCATTACCCGTTTTCACTGTGGTCGTATATTTGCACTGGCTTCACATGATACCGCAGCACTGTTTCTACATGACAGCCTGCTGGAACATGAAGCAATCATGGCCGATCCATCATCCAAAAGGAAATGTTAATTGCATTACTGGTAAATTTAAATTGTGTTCAACACGGCTGACTGACTTCACATCAGTAATCACACACTGTCTTCATGTTGCATGGGGTGTTGTAGGACAGTATACATATACACAGATATTATACTGCATATTCACAGTCTGGGAGGGTTCTCAATCATCTTGGCAGGGTTAGAGAGTGCATGTAAAGCTTAAGTGTATTAATGGTAAAAAAGAAAATATTGCCCACTCAGAGCATAGAGAGCATTTGCTAAACTACTACAAATACAACAACACAGGTGTGTGTCATAAGGACCTTTACGGCAAAACAACAAACTTGTTTAGTTTAACCCTCTGAGGTCTAAGGGTGTCTTTAACCACTTTATTTGCATCACGTTATTTAGGAATGTGCAAAGATCACTTACCAAATTGCGCAGAACAAATTGAACTCAGATGTACTGCTGTTTCTCCTAGAGACATGTATAGACAGATTATTTGACCCAAAACTGAACATTTTAAAATCTTTTGTGAAAACAAACCTTTACTCATCTGAAAATATTGTTTTGGTGTATTAAATTGATTTACCCACATCTTAGCTACCACATCCCACCTTTCAAAAGTGGAATATATGAATAAAATAATAGATAAGTGAAAGTCTGATCACACAGTGAGAGATCCACGCCATGAATTCCAGATCATTCACACTTTGTTATTGGCCTCTGGCTGTGAACCATGGAGTATATCAAGACATTTGACTCATAAAGTAGAGTCTCCTGAATCCGTCAATGTCTGAGTCACTTTCCTTGGCTGAAATATGACAAAGACATTAAAAGAAATGTGCCTGCGTGTACATGGACCTTTAAGGGTTAACAGACATTCAGGTGACCAAGGTGACCTTTAGTTTCTGCATAGTCTGACATGAACACCGACAGAAATATGATAAGTTTAGAGGATAATTAAGCTTATGCCCCGTAGAGTATTATGTCCACCATGGACTGTCTTGAATTGGTCATTGCAGTGACATTGACGTGGTGGAAGGTCAAAATTTACTGCTGATTACAACTATGGAGAGAATCTAAGCAAACTGGGCATTTCATCGGGAGGTTTTATTTTATCTTTGACCTGATGTCTGATCTTTGCTGCATAGCCTTATGTAACACATTGCTGTCAATGTACTGTACAAAGGCAGACAGGAAGTGGTGACAGAGAGAGGACTATGCATTATGGCGGTAGCTGTGTTGATGACTGCTGGCTCCCAAGTCCTATCTCCTCTCTGCTTTACTCACTTGTTCCCTCCCTCCCTATGCCCCTCTCCAATCTGCACTGCACGGTGAAAACCATGTGGAGAGGAATTGTAAATGTGCCAAGCTTTGTCAACGTGTGTGTGTTTCCGGAAGTAATGCAGGAGCAGAAGACAGGAATCATTAAAGGGAGTGGCTGCATCACTTTCCAAACCTTTGTGCACTGTATTTATATCTGGAGAAAAGTCGCTGCCTCGGTCTCTGCACCCTCCCTTGCTGCGATTATGTAGCGACGCAGGGCAGCCCTGCGTCTCAGGGACCGTGGAATGGCATTAGGCCTGTGCAGAGTCGAATGAAGGGCCGGAGCTGCTGGGAGCCGGGGACCGTCCGCTCCCTCTGCAACTCAGGCTGCCTGAGTAAACTCAACCAGGGTCAGTACAGCTACAGCAGAGGAGCACAGAGCCGCTACACTCCTCTCCATCTTTCCAGTCTTCATCCAGCCTCCTTAGCTGTCATTCCATCCATCTCCTTCTTGGATGCCTAGATTTCTGCAGCCTCCCTCTACATTGCATTACTCACTTTACTGCATGCAGTCCTCTTCCTCAGCCCTTCTTTCTTCCATGCTGCTTCTTCAGACTTGTTTTCTCTCCCTTCTTTGAGCTTGCTCCACCTGTCATTTGCATATGGATGAGCTGGAGCCTGCCAGTCTACATGCTTTGGCATCTGTTTACGGCTGTTATGTGTGACAGTTCATGGCAACAACCGTCTCTAATGGTGGCGTAGAAGCTCTGCTTGCTTTTATGCGATGTGTCTAAGAATTTCTGAAATTAGGAATGAATTCACACATACACACACAAGTATCAGTACTCTTTTTGATTTGAAATGAAATCTATTTAATCAATGTATAATTATTACTAATATTATCATTCTTTTACTGAGGTTTGAAGTGTTCTTGTCTGTGTACATGTACTCTGTGATACAGATTCACATTTCTTTCCACGGGCAGTTGGACAGTGTGGAGTTGAACAGCTGCTCTCTGAAGCCCTGGGCTCACCATCGCCTCATTTTGCCTGTTTGCTCACTGAAATGAGTTTGGCAAAGGCAGTGTGTGCCATGTGGTTTTAAGACTCAGTTCCTCAGTATGAATGTTTGGATCTTAAGGTACAAACAACAAGGAGTGAGGATGATTTAACACAGACCTGAACAATATCAGAACAACCCAGTGCAAAATGTTTGCTCAAAATAAAATGTAGCTGTCTTAAATTCAATAATAGCTTAATACATAAAAACTAAACTTAAAAACTAACTAAAACGAAACGAAACTAAACTAAAACTAAAAACTCAGTTGTACAAGGACATTATACTTGGAAGATGTAGGGATGAGGAGAATCCTGAGAGGGGGATTAATAATGACTCTGCTTGTGTGACTGCAAGGTTTAAGTAATATATGTGTAAAATAAATATAAAAAATGAGTAAAGTGATTTTAGAAAGTACAGCAGATATTGAGCTAAAATCGGATGCCAGATTATCGCTGAGGTTTTATAATGTACATTTAAAAGCATCAACGTTTTACGTCATACTTAATGAACGAAAAATACATGAAGACATAAATGTGAATTTTAACGATACAAAACAGTGAAAAATGCCCTCTGTCATTACCAGCAATGAACTTGGTTGGTACCATTCGAAGCTGATGTTAAGTTACCATAAGCTGTAGTTTATGGCTGTGCCTGAGTTTGTTTGTTTACATGTATGTATACACATTTGTTGTTATGGCGACTTCCTTGCAAGACTCTGAAAACAGTGTATTCATTTACCAAAGTATGGCGTTATATTTGTGCCACAGTCCTGAGCGCAAACAGGAAGGGTTTTGTGCCACAAAATCAACCAATTGCAGAATTGGAAAAGATAAGCACTGATTGGCTATTTAGGCTCCAATCACAACGCTAAGTATAAAATGAAAGACTGTGGAGTAAGTGGAGTAAAACACTGTCCTTCGACTGGATTGAAACATATTTTCAGTCAGTCAGTATTTTTTTTATTATCGAATTATTTTACAGAAATGCCTTGTAAGATTGGTGTATTGTTGTGCTGTAGTGTTGTGTTGTTTAGATAAATGTTCTATCTTCATGAAGGCTGGACAGTTGATATCAAGTGGAGTATGTAAGCAAGTGTTCCTGCATGTTGTATTTGATTTAAGTTATTTGATTACTATGGTGTTAGTGTAGTTAAATGTGTTGTTCATAGAGCTGTGAAAACTAAACCACTGTGAGACACATTCTTTGCCAGTGATCAGACACAGTTTTCTCCTACTTGACATTATATTATTACTATACATTATTTGTAGCTTCCCTCATTATTTCTGGGATATTGATGGGTTTGATATATTTGTCTCAAGGCTAGTCGCAGACACAAACACACACACGCACATATATAAGAACACACTATCAGTAATAAAAAATTATTGATCCAGTCGAAGAACTCCACTTGTCAGTTTTTTTCTCCTTTTTTTCCCCTTCTTTCTTTTACTACTTCCCCGATTCTTCAAGTGTTGTGATTGGACGCAAAGTAGCCAATCAGTGCTTACCTTTTTTACAATTCTCTGATGGGTTGATTTTGTGGCACATTTATAACACTTATGTGCCAGATTGAGCGAGCATGCAGGCAAAGTTGAGTGCGCAGAGAATAAGTTGAGCATTCAGGCAAGTTGAGCATGCACAAGGTTGAGCGTGCGCAAAACTCAGCGAAACTCTTACTGTTCACGCAAAACCCTTCCTGCTTGCTCAGCATTGTGGCACAAATATAACATCATACCAAAGTTGAATTTGAGTCACTGAGGAAACATGACTCCTCAAAGGCATCTGTGGTTGTTAGAGAGATGAGAATGTTCTCTGACCCAGTGGAAAGCTCTTCATGCGCTCTGTTACAATGAACTAGATCATGATGAGATGTCTGACATTCTCAAGCAGTATGAGATTCCCCGTCACAGTGATAATCAACTCTTGGTGAAGTGTTATTGCTAGGGTACTTGTCATGAAAAGCAGAGGAGGAACACAGACTTCATTTTTGACGCCCTCTTAATGGTTTTACCTGTAACTGCATTTTTAGCAAGGGTCAGAGCATCAGGTCAGCTGACTTTCAGCTGTTTGTTACTTTTTCAAATATTCTAAGGTTGAGAATTGTTTCGTAACCAATATTTTCTGCAGTGACCTCTGCTCCAGTTTGACGGTCTCCTTCATTGCTCATTAACTTCGGATTGTGGACAGTTACTGTGATGGATCACCATCTTGCTGTGCCCTGGGGTCACTGGTACATAGCAGCAATATGTATAAGTGGTATCTGATTAGACAGTAACGCAAAAGCAGGTTTATATCAGTAATCCATACTCTTGCTGTAATCTTACGTGGCGGTAAATAAAATACAGAGACACTCACATTCACAGCTATATGTGGACAGTTTATACAATCAGGGCTCCCGGACGTAACCTTCACTGGCATGGCAAAAACACATTCCTGTCAGGATTCCAGCCAGTCAGCAGTTTCTGACTGTGATAACTACTACACCACTATGCAGCGTTCAAAGATGCTTCTAAGTGAATAAAAAGTAATCCCCTTAATACTTATAGAATATTAATCATTTCAGATTGCATTTTTAATCATTTTTAATTTCAATTATGGACAATTTCAATGATGATCATGTTCCACTTAAGAAGAACTGGAAGGGCGACTTGACATGATTCCTTGGCAACTACAGAAGCTGGTGGAGAGAGTTGGAGCCTGTATCCATTTTAAATAGAGTTGCTGTTCACCTACCCTGTGTATTTGGCATCAGCTGTAAAGCAGGCGAGTGAGAGAAATGACGTGTGACACGCATCAGTCTTGTTGACGTGTTTTGATGAAGCCCTCTTATCTCAGTGATGAAAGCCCTTTTAAAATGTACACTAGCTACTCTATAGCTGGGGTGTCTGTCCCATTGTGAACTCAGTACCCAAGAGAAATTGGTGCTGACTGAAGTTTATTCATGTTTAAGATGAACTTCACTGTGACATCTTAATGGTCTGCATTCAATGAAACCTCTGACCTTAGATGTGAGATGGGAAGATGGATGTTTTCTTCTGTATTATTGTATTGTAAGTTGAGCTGGAAACATAATATCAACTGCTTAATGATAGAAAAAACATTGTGAACACTAGCTTTAAAATATAAAGATTGATGACCTTCATGAGCGCACAAAGCTGTGCTACAAACCACAACTAGAAGGTAACAGATTACATAGAAATAATCATAGAAATAATATAATGTCAAGATTTGGAAAACATGGCTGGTTTCTGGGGTTTAGTTATGTTTTAGACGTCTGGGCAGACAAATGTTTACGTTGCCTTGGCGGAGCTTTTTGTGTTCCTTCAGTATTATTATCTCATATATTATTGACTCACTGGACAAAGACTGCAGCTCGGGAGGCATACAACTGCAGTGTGCTAATTCCAGCTCATTACTGCAGTCACATCCTGGAACTTGTGTCACCATGACTAGACCTACAGTATGTAGATGAGCAGCTCATGCTCCATGGATGTAGGCTAATGACGTTCAGATTGTCGCGGAATCATTTCCTGCAGCTGGGAATATGTCACATTTACTCAGTATCCCGGAATAGAAATTCACAGTAGACAAGTCAACAGATTGTGTTTAATGGAAATATTACCGGATTCAACTAATTACATAACTGTTTATTCTACTGCTTTTGTTGTTTGTTGCTTCTGTGTGTGACTGGACACACTGCCAGAGCTGTACCGCAGCGCTCCAGGGACAGTGATGAGTTGCACTGCACCGTTTCTCATTTGCTTGTGGAGAGCTGAGCGCTGTGTTGCTGGGTTTAACCTGCTGTCTCCTCTGTTTGTCCCCTCGTGATGCCTCTCAGGGGATGTATGGAGCCTGTCAGCAATTACTGGCCGGGATTACACATCTTTCCCCTGAGATGCTCCCCTTCTCATTGAGTGTGTTCTCCTCTTCTTTTTTTATACACTATACACTTTTATACACCATAGTATAATAGAATGTATGTATTTACTGTATGTATCCATGAGGAAAGTTCATTTTAGACACATCATATCTAATCAGTCATTATGATTTGTTGGTTTGTGCACCTAATAAACTGTCCACTAAATGTGTAAGTCACAATGATAATCTATACATGCATCCTCACAAAGGTCGAGTGAGAGATTTGCTCATTAAAATCAAATATGGATGAATCACCTGCAGCAGTTTGATCTGCAGCAACAGACCAGTGTCCATATCGGGTTCTGTATTGTTGTATTTAAGAAGCTTGACAGGAATGATTTTCCTACTAATTTGTGTGTGTGTGTCTTCCAAAATGGATATTTGGTTATGTAAAATGATGAAATGAATGAAAATGTATTGAATTTACGATAAGGTGTGAACTGACAAGAAGCTAACAAATATGATGCAAATATTAACGTATTTCTGACAGGAATAGCGAAAGGAAACCATTCTAATAAACATCCCAGTGGTTAAATATGTTTAAATACCATATGTAACTATGTTTAAAGGAGGAGTGTAAATTCTGCCCTGTGTGCTTGCTGTGTGGGATACATGTCATTCTGGTGATGTCTTGTCAGGCGGACCTCTGGCTCCGCTGAACTGTCTGTCCTTGAGGACGAGCAGGAAGACGAGGCTTGACAGGGAGGTAGCATGGCATTGCTGTTCCAATTACATTTTCCCACTGCCTATTCTTCGTGCCTTTGCTCTGTGCACAACACTAGGAAGTACAAGATCAAAGAAGCTACCTGTGCTGGAGAAAGGTGGATGAGTGGTTACAGGCTAGGATGTTTTGATTAGACCACACGTGCATCACATTTGTAGATGCAGTCATTTGACTAACTTATCTAGGTAGAGGCTTGGTAGCGACACAGTGAAAGGTGTGCGTTGAGATTGTAAAGTGTGCGATGGGGGTGGGGTGGGTGGTTAGTGCGCCCTTGAGACATGACTCGTGTGTTAATGGGCTCCTCACTTTTTTTCCTCTTGGTGTCAACTTCTCTACAGAGGGCCATCAATACACATCTGTTGTTGTGAGGGATGGGCGCCGGGCACTGATCCACAGACAGAATCGACACTCTGTACAAAACGTCACTGCAAGACGGACAAGTGTAACATACCTCGGAGAGTTTATCTGTCAGGAAATCATTAGAAGCTTGCTTGCTCGTCAATGTCAACATTATTTATATGGCACACTCTGAAGGTTTAGAAGTGCTTCACATAAACAAAAAAAAATATACGTATATACTTAAAGGAGGTTGATTCCTCTTAATGAGTGGTTTCACATAACAGTAAAACCAAATGTGATATTTAATTCTTGACCAAATATAACTGGATGTTTTTTGTCAGTAAATACATGTCAAATACATGTCAGTATTTCCAGATGAAATGACGTTATTGTGTTATTGTTATACATGCATCCAAATGTGAATCCTGGTCAGACTCATGTGAGAGGAAGTTTAAAACACAGAGTTGCCAGTTTTCTTTTTAAAACTGCCCTGCTGCAGTCACACATGATCAATTTAAGCATTATTGAATTACTCTTTGCTCTTTCTGTTTGATTTCTCATTCATCTCTCTTACAATGTCTTAACCTTCTTGTGTGTCTGTCGTCCTCTCCACACAAACTCCAGTCAGTTGTCAGTCATGTGACAAGACTTAACTTGATTCTGTGTCATTTGGTACACACTGTATTATCTGCCACTGGCGGGTGGACAGTTGCCAGTGTCATTTTCTGATCCAGGCCTCCCTCTCACTGTTGATGGTAAAGTAGGACTCTAGTTTGATGTTGGCTTGGGTGTTTGATTTTTTTTTTTCTTCGACCCTGTTACGACGGACAGCTGCACCAATCCTCTTCATACATGTGTTTGTATGCTGCGTCTGCCTGACTGAACTGTGGTTACCTTTGGGTGAAAATGGATGACCAGGAATGCAAACATGGTGAGACGACCTTTTCTTGTCCTTCGTCCCTTTGCTCTCCCACAGTGAGCTTTCCTCTGGTCTACTTTTACCCTCCTCGCCTCATTTAGCCCCAGTCTGCGCTTCAGATACTTTAATAGTGCTATTTCTAGGCCTCTTGTCCTTTGTGGTCATGTATTGTTATTAATCAGAGCCTAGTCAATGCACACTATCTGCGTATTATCTGCAGTCTTCTCAGCTCAGAATGAAAATATCAATATTGTTTGTGAGTGCGTCACTGTGCCACATTCAACTATAGTTAAACCAGCTCGTCTATTCTTATTAGTGTTTTGCTTGAGACTCAGTGATACATGAGCCCAGTTGTATTTCATTATGCAGCAACATGAGATCAGCAGGCCACAGCAGCTATCCTACAGAAACAAAAAATAAAACCTAAAAAATATTCCAAAAAGAACAGATTAGTTATTTATTTTTCTTACATACAGTAGTGGATAGCTTCTAGCATGGGAGCTAATTATTGAGGTGCGTTTGAACCTTCTAGACCATGCCTCCTCTTCAAGCGCATCACTGATTTTTTTGTTCATGCGTGTGGCTTCTTCACTTCACTTCACTTCAGCTGCTTTCATGTTGCTGCTCCCCCTACTGTTCCGGACTGTTACGGCGGTCTCTAGTGCACAACTGCGCAAGTTCTATCTAGCGCACCACAGAGTTGAAACAAGCAAGGAAACTCACTGTGAGTGACCCACAAGTTCCATTGGCCCTGGCAAAACAGTGTTTAGCGTGGCATTGCATGTCTTGGGATACACACACAAGTACGTCACTAATGACCTGTCGACCACTAAATTAATCATGACTAATTTGTGCTCTTGAATATTTGTCGATTAGTAGACTAATCTGCTAGTCGACTCACCTCATTACTACCTCATTGTAGGTGCTCGCTTAAAAAAGAGAGTCTCTGTGTTCTTTATGCTCTCAGATTCATCTGGGCTTGTTTTGTCACCTTCATTTATGAAAGTATTCCAAGTATTTATTTTGCTGCTTGTCTGATCACTTATGTTAGTATTTGTGTATGAGGAAGCTATTCATGGACCGTTCACTCTGGGTATGAGTGTGCGTGATATGTCTGTAAATAATGTAGCGCTGACACTGCAACGCTATTCTCGAATGTTTTGTGTAACCTTGAGTAACCTCGCTTTAGTGACATCATATGGACAGGCAGCTGCTATAGAAAAGGCTTATGGGTACAAACCAGCAGTGAGTATTCAAATACCCTGACACTGCTTACATTCACAATTCATAGCTTACAAGGGCTACTTGTACAGTTAAAGTGGTCCTGGCCTTGGGCCTATGGATGTGTGTCAAAGGCAGCGTTCCATAAAATCAACTTAATGCCTATCCGATTAACTCTGATTTCAATGTAACAATAAAGTTCTGCTGTGGCAAAATGTTTATAAGTATCATAATTAGCAAACTATTGGAAAACAGAAAAACAGAAGCACTGTGGGCACTAACTCATAATACACAGTGTATATGTCAGTGGCGGTGCTTCCGCCACTCTATCTATCTATCTATCTATCTATCTATCTATCTATCTATCTATCTATCTATCTATCTATCTATCTATCTATCTATCTATCTATCTATCTATCTATCTATCTATCTATCTATCTATCTATCTATCTATCTATCTATCTATCTTTTTCTTATCTAGCTGCTACGACAAAGCTTCCCACATTCAGGTAAACAAGACAGCTGTCTGTGATAAGATTACATATTGACATGTTAATAAGTTCATGCTACATATAGAAAAGGTAATTTACAATATTATTGCATTGCTGTATCATAGAAATTGGGATGTACGAATATCATGGAATACAAGATGTCTAAATTTTGTTTCTGCTTCAAATTGAACTCTTTGCATCCCTGTGACTTTCCCAGTCCTGAGAGCATCACTTCTGTGTTTGCAGAGAAAATACAACTGTCCTGAAGGCCACTTGTGAGTGGAAAATTGGGATTGTTGGGATTGTGGCATGAACAAAACTACTAATAACTGGAGAAACCTGAACACAGTGTCGGGATTCAGAGCAGAGCAACGCAGACTGACGGACACAGACGTTCATGACAGCATAGGGCAACGTGGGCTGTGCGTCAGTTCAACACAGAGGGACAAATCCATGTGAAATCAAAGTATCTTCTCTTTCTTTCCAGATGACTCAGGAGACGAAGCGCCCACATCCCAGTCGGACCGCAGTGAGATCCAAGGAACCCTAAAGATACTCGTCAGCAAGCTCGATGACCTCAGCACATGTAACGACCTGATCGCCAAACATGGGGCAGCTTTGCAGCGTTCCCTGAGTGAACTTGAGGGTCTGAAAGTCCCCGTGGAGGGAGGGGAGAAGATCAAAGCAGTTAACGAGCGAGCCACCCTTTTCCGCATCACTTCTAATGCTATGATCAATGTAAGTGGCAAGAGTAGGCCAGGTTTCACTAAGCTGCAGCAGCAAGTGGAGCGTGCTCTGCATCACAAGGATCAGTGTGACAAGAATACCATTCATTTGAAATGCCCTGGTTAATAGTAAGTGATGGCCAGTGAGATCACTTAGGGGTTGAAAAGCTCAGGAGGGGGAGCGTCTGGATAGGAAGAGAAAGTTTACTGGTTCGATCCCAGAGTATCCTTGAGCAACAACATGGTGGCACCCGCCATCAGTGTGTGCATGTGTGTGGATAAATGAAAACGACACTGTAAAGCACTGAGTGTTGAGTTAGAAAACACCCCACTGACCATTTACTGACAGACTGTGGTTGAACTGCAGGGTTAAGGAGCAGGTTTTATTAAAAGATCACTGCTCATTAACAACCATCTCTTGATAATGTCTAAACATATTTGTCAACAGTGGACACAGGTGAAGGTGTTTCTAGTGACGTGGAGCTACTGTATTAACATACCCGAAGAGTACAACACAGAGCACCTTTAAGGCCTTTACAATCTTTGCAACAACTGACAAAGGCAGAATATTGGAACTTGATTGTCCCTTTTCAAAAAATAACAGATTGCAGCCATGCTTAGCTATATTTAGCAAAACACAGAAAAACAACATAACAGACAATCTATACCAGATGTGATATTAAGCATCAGAGTAAAAAAGAAATCCACATTGTCTGCTCATTTCATTCTCTTTCATGGTTAAATAATTTGGGATTTAGAACATGCCCCGAACTGAATGAGAGGTCAGGGAGGGGTGAGACTAAATATGATAGGAGGGGAGTGTGTGTGTGTGTGTGTGCGTGCGTGTGTGTGTGTGTGTGTGTGTGTGTGTGTGCGTGCGTGCGTGCGTGCGTGCGTGCGTGCGTGTTGGGCCCTCCCTGCCTCCCTGCAGTGTCACAGCCTTGTGAGCTTAAGTTAGACAGAGTGACTTGCTGTGACTAAAACCAGACAGTCATACAAGGTTTGTTTATCCTCCTGTTTTCTCTCAGGGGCTTTGTTTATTTCTATGTTTATTCTTTGGCCAGTGGAGGTTTCTTATCGCTGTGGTGCATGTCGTTTCTGTAGTATTTCACATTGAGGGTAATGGGATTTGACTGACTCAGGAGTTGTGGTTGAACTGAAAGTATTTCAGACAGAAATTACTCATTTTTCACTGATTATTACTCATCATATTCTAATGGAGTATTGAGGGGCATGGTGTTCTGACATGAAATATGACTTATCTCAAGATGACTAAACTATGTAAATTATGTTCCTGAAAAGTATTCTGTTAGTCTGATAGTCTGTTAGTCTGTTGCTTTTCTTTGTAAATTAACAGTTATGGATTTGACTAACTCCCATGACTGTGAGCATTTGATCAGCAATGTGCTTTGAATGGCAACAAATAAGAGTGATTCCACCGTTCTTTTTTTGCTAACTGCTCCCTGCGTTGACTTCTTGCTGCCATGATTTGTGATTTGACTGCAGCGGTGGAGACAGCGTGCTCCGAGTTGTGTCAGAAGGTTGCAGTGTAGTCCATTTAGTGGTGATATAACTTCTCATGTGTGCCAAATTCACAATTCCGGCTGTGTGTGTGTGTGTGCGTGTGTTTATATACCCAAAACGTTCAGCATGTATGCTTTGTGTGAAACTTTGGCCAGTCTGCTCATTCAGCGCAGTTCAGCAGGACTTTAGAATTTGACACCGACAGCTGTTAATGCCAATTCACACGGACACGTATCCACTCCCGCTTGCACATCCACTCTTTTAGACTTTATTAACCTTCGTCTTTCTCCACTGGAAGTCACATGCAGTCTGTGTTTGGACTGGAGACTCAGCATTTAAAATGTGGAACTGTCAACGTTTTGAGGTGGGCGCTGAGTTTCATAACATGGTTATGTCTGAGGAAGTGGACCCCGGTGTCACATGCATCCTTAACATTTAAACTAAGGCAGACAGCCTAGTAATTCAGACTCTCCGTATCTGACTGCTGGAGGTGAGGAATGGGCCAGAGGGTTTGTCATTTTGTCCTTTTCATTCATATTTATACACACAGTTAGATGTATGAGTTGCTTCTTTGATTGGAGTTTGGAAAAAGGAATCTTGTAAAGATGAAGAGACCATAACATTTAGAATTTGTTTTAAATTTAAAACGCTGATGATTCAGCTGTTTTTAGAACAAGGAAATAATGTGGGTTTCAACCTTCACTGCAAAGTAATGTAAAAGTGATAACAGATTGGTCTGTACACTACTAGTTAAAGGTTTGGACACTCTTTCTCATTCAGTTGAATGAAAAAGAGTGTCTAAACTTTTGACTTGCACTAACAAAACAAAGATTATTTGAGGTGACTTTAACAGCTTGTATAAGTCTGTCTCTTCTTGCACTGAACAGCCTTTGGCTTAAAATAAAGAAACGAAGCGTGCTGGTCTCCTCATGAGGGAAAGAGTAATGAAAAGCCTAGTGTTGATGCTGTTTCATTTAGCTTTAAGCTGCTTGTCAGACGTATCATGCGCGCTCCACAAATGCTGACATGTCACTTATGTTTGAGCTGAAGAGCTGAATCTTCTTTGTCTCTGCTGTAACGCCACAGCAGTAGCAACAATGCCCCCTCTTGACTGTGTTCTGTCATGTAATCAGAGGTTCAAAATCTAGTTCATTTATGAACTTCTGTCTGTCTTTGGCACAGCAGGGGTTTTGGGTCAGCTAATTGACATATTGATGGCACTAAATGGGCTGATAAGATAAGATCTTTGAATACAGTATTAGACATGAATCTAGTTTCTGCATAGACGCCTGTTAGTTCTGATTGTTATTGACTGGACCTAAATATGAAACCAAAAGTTATTGTTTCCTTCTGATAATCACCATATTGTGTCTGAGAAGAGACACTTTAGTTTCATACTGCATAATATAAGAAGTGAAACTTGGGAAACTGTCTGTGCATTTATGTATTAGTGGACATTTGTTTCCTCAGGCATGTCGAGACTTCCTGGACCTCGCTGAGACTCACAGCAGAAAATGGCAGCGGGCACTGCAGTACGAGCGTGAGCAGCGTACACACCTAGAAGAAACCATTGAGCAGCTAGCCAAGCAGCATAACAGCCTGGAGCGTGCGTGGAGAGAAGCACCCACGCTTGTGTCCAGCACACCCAGTGGTCCAACCACCAACAAGGGTGAGACTGACTCTGGGTTACTGACACCTGTGGGCCTCAATGCAGACCTCACATCACGGGCTAACAGTCATGTGTGACCTCATTCTTCATGTTGTCAGAAGGTTTGGAGTATCACTGAGTTAGAGACAGTGATTACCTCATTCAAGTCGATGTCACGTGGTCAGCATCTGTCTGGAAGACATTTGCATTTGCACCTAGAGCAAAGTGAAATAGGTAACATCAAATTTTCAATTTATATTTAGTCTGTGAGCAACGTCCAATTATAAATTCATCTTTCTGTCTGCAGCGATCCACATTTTAGCTTCCATCTGACTATACACTGGTCCGGATTGGTGGTCTGCACTGGTGAACCCTCTGAGGTCTAGCTGATTCTGAACTCCTATCTTGGAAAATGTTCAAATCTCTTATGAAAACAAACCTTTACTCATGTGAGCAAACTGATTTACCCACAAAAGTAATGGAATATATGAATAAAATAATAGCTACACATAGAAAACATGTTCTAAAGGAAATTGTGTCATGTTTTTTTGAGCCAAAATGTTGTCATTCTATGACATTCTATCCGCAGATGTTCATGCACATTCTGCTGCGTCATGATTCATTTTACTTATCAACCCTCATGAGATGTGTGCTAACATTTTTTTTCTGACAGGGAGGGCAGGTTCTCAGTGAGTCTGGAAAAAAAAATAGACTTTATTTTGATATTGTATAAAAAGACCTCTCTCTCTGGACCTGAGTCTCTTTTTCTTAACTTAGCTTTTTCTTACTGCCACGACTTTGCTGCTGTGACTGTAAAATCCCCAGTTGTGGGCAAATGTAGGATTATCTTGTCTTGAATCAGTGCCGGGCTTGGCACTCTAAGTAGAAACATCCCTTAAAGAGCTGCTACAAAGACCGTTCCTGTGATCACAACATGCTCAAAGATAACAGACAACCTAAATATACACAAATACAGTGGGTTCTTGCTTCCGAATACAACACATTGTTGTTGTTGTTGTTGTTGTTGTTGTTGTTGTTGTTGTATATTATTTACTTTCCTCTGCCTGTTGCTTAATAGTCACTTCATTAAAAAGGACTAGCGTGAGGATTTGTGTGTCTGTGTTGAAAGCTTATGAGACAAACACCCTTAGGGACTCAGGCTAGTTAACCAACAGGAACATTGCCAATTTTACTAAGCTGATTATTCACTGATTAATCGCCATGAGTACATGATTATACCCTGCTCTTTCCTTGGCCCTGTAAAATACAAACTCCCAGCATGTGATCGTTTGTTCTTTGGAACGTGTTCACCATCTATATGTTCTGGCAGAAGGAAGTGAGAGGCAGCTGAAAGAAGAGGCGAGTGATGAAGATGAGGATACTGAGTACTTTGACGCCATGGAGGATTCCCCTGCATTCATCACAGTGACAGCCACTGAGAACATGCAGCACAGGTTGGTCTCACACATGGACACGTACATTTAAAAAGAGGACAGCTGAAAGAAAGACATAGTGAGGAAGGTATGCAAGAGTTGTAAGCTGTGGTCTCCATGTGTACATGTGAAAGCACAATGATGCTGCTGATGTGAAGCACAATCACAATTAATAGAGTGGTTTTGTCTTCACCCAGTTTATGACAGATTTTTATGAGACAAACATTCCTTTCCACTGAGATTTAGAGCACATTTATCTGTCTCACAGTTGGTGTCTTGTTGTCAACTCCACTTTCTTAAAAGGCTGCGTTTGCCTCATGCTTCAGCTGTTGAGATTAATCATCTCTCTTGCTCAACTCTTGGAAAGTTTTCCAGAAACTAGCTGCCCCACTTTTTGCCATTTCATTTATCGGTGTCGCGTGTGTTTTCACAATGCCACACCCCTTTAGGAGCTGAGTAGCAGGTCCTGGTGGTAGATGTGAGGACAGATTGTAAGTGAAGTTGGATATATGTGAGTCACTGGTCACCAATCACATATTTTATAAGTATTCTCACACACAAGCTTCAGGCAAATTCTCTGCTTTGTGTCAGCACGGCTGCAACTGGCGACTGTTTTGATAGTCAACCAGTCATTGATGATTGTAACGACTTGTTGACCAGTCAGCTTAGGAATTGCACAACAAAAATAAAGGCTTCCTTCCCCTTAGATGTTCATGTATAGCTGAGGTGTTCCCAGTTTCAGCTTACAAATATCGCATGTCACTGTTTTTATGGTCATGTTGACGCTGAAGTTTCCAAACTTTAGACTTTTTGTTGCACGTTGGTGATACTTCAGCCACTTCCATGTTCCTGCTTCCCCTGTTCCACTAGTGAGCTACTGCGCAACTTCTGTTGGCGCATCAAAGACTTGAAACAAGTGAGATCTCACTGTGCACGAGTTCAATTGGCCCTGCCGAGACATTGCATGTCATCAACTAGTTGTTGCCTTCCTAGCTGATGTAGATTACAAAGGGCTTTATATATGGAGCAGAATTAAATCGGTATGATGTCCCTGATGCTTCCAGGGGAGTGTGTACTGAGCAGTAGCATTGAATATCTCTGACTTTACTGTCACATCTACTTTAATGTTTACACAATTCATCTGTACTATCCAGCTGTATCTTCTCTTAGTCCCTTGTGTATGTTGTGTTTGTGTTCTGGCTGTTGACATGCTGCCAGAGGTAGCAACAAAGCTGTGATGAATATTTTCAGTGTCTAGCTCTAGAAAACTCTGTCATCCTGTTCCAGGAGATCCCAGAGTAATTTGAGTGGAGCAAGCGGCGGTCAGCTCTGTGACTGGAACCAGGACGAGTATGTAAGTGTCTGCCCTCATACAGAGAATGACATTTCTTATCACTCGTCGTCTCGGTGCTGGAAGGCTCGGAGCGTGTTGATTTATTTATGGAAGACTCTTGCAGCTCTAACAAGCATCTTTTCCTGCCCTGCATTCATCACACTCTGGCTCGCTGGCACGTATACACACACTGTCTCTCTTGACTGTGTTCTGATATACCATAGGCTCGTTATGCTAATTACCAGTCCAACATCTGCTCCTCCATCCTCTCACCTCCCTTTTGCTTCTTCATCTCTCTTCCATCCCGCCCTTTCTTTCACTTATCTGCGACTGACTTGATGATTCTTTCCACTGTCAAGCTGTCTGTGAAAGCAGCTCTCAGAGTTGGAAATACAAAATCTTTTTATACAAACTTAGGAGACTCTCCTTCTCCACCCTCTTGCCAACTTGCCCCCAACTAATCACAGATGTCTCCAAGCTGCAATGATGTGTCAGGGAAAGAGCTGCAGCCCCGCAGACAGCGGAGGACTCATGTCCCAGACAAGCCCAACTATTCCCTCAATTTATGGAGTATCATGAAGAACTGCATTGGCAAGGAGCTCTCCAAAATTCCTATGCCTGTAAGTGTGTCTTGTGCTCAGGGTTTGGCATTAATGCATGCAAATTGCATTTAAAGGGCTTCATGTCTTCTCCTCATCAGGTGAACTTCAACGAGCCCTTGTCGATGCTCCAGCGTCTCACAGAGGATCTGGAGTATCATGAGCTCCTGGACAAAGCAGCGCGCTGTGAATCCTCCCTGGAGCAGATGTGCCTGGTCGCCGCATTCTCCATCTCCTCCTACTCCACCACAGTTCACCGGACGGCCAAGCCCTTCAACCCCCTCCTGGGCGAGACGTACGAGCTTGATCGCAGAGAGGAGTTTGGCTACCGTTCACTGTGTGAGCAGGTAACGGCACAGCCACAGCTGTCAATGCAGTCATATGGACGCCTGCTTGCTGTTCATTAGGATAGAATCTGGTCTTCTTCATAAGTAAAGACTCGTCATCCTAAATTTGACATTCAGTCTGCTGCCCATCCTTCTGGTCAGGTGAGCCATCATCCCCCTGCAGCTGCACATCATGTGATTTCCCAACGGGGCTGGACCTTGTGGCAGGAAATCACAATTGCCAGCAAGTTCCGTGGCAAATACCTCTCCATTATGCCTCTGGGTACGATATTTCCTTTTTGAGAAAAGATTATATGTGCAAATAAAGTCTCCATCATACAAGATGATCAGCCACAGTGTGCTAGTCAGGATAGGAAAGTGTTGGACGTCTAAGCTTCATCCTAGGAGGGTTGACAATGAATCAGGAGGGGTTTATGACCCGTTTGACACATGCATGAAGGATTACCATAAAGCGAGCTTTCAATCTCGCTGGGACCACAGGACTCAGACGTCTGTTGACTCAGATTCATTTGAGACGGATAATGCAGGTTGCTAACCTGTTGCTGGTAATCTGTTTATGTGGCGTCTCTGTCATATGTCATTTGTCTCCAGTGTGGATCTGTGGTGAAATCAGTGTGATAAATTATCCAGCATTTGGTCAGTGTGGAGCTAGGTGACAAGGATTCATCTGTGCATGATAGAGGATGATAACAGATGATAGCACGTTCTAGCATTAAAAACTAAAAGCAGCTTTAACTACAGATGTAAGAACAAAGCGTCCATCAGATCAGCAGATCAGCACCAGAAGCAGCTTCTCTCTCAGAGCCTTTCGGCACTTCCCTTTCCCAGGTGCCATTCACCTGCAGTTCCACTCCAGCGGGAACCACTACGTGTGGAGAAAGGTCACCTCCACTGTGCACAACATCATTGTGGGCAAACTGTGGATTGACCAGGTAGGTTTGCTTGTATCTGTCATTGTTAACCAGTCAATCACTGATCCTGCCGTGAGTAGTCACTGATCATGTTATCTTGTCTAAATCCTATTTGCTGTATTACGTGATTAGCTCCATCCTTTCAGTATCAGTAGAGTTGATTTGCTATGATTCTCTTCCTTTCTCAATGTGTGTGTCTTGTTTTTGTGCAGTCGGGGGACATTGAGATTGTAAATCACAGGACCAAGGAGACCTGCCAACTCAAGTTTTCTCCCTACAGTTATTTCTCCAGGGACATTCCACGGAAGGTAAACGGGGCCTTCTGCTCTGATATTGTGACTTGTGTGATGTTGCCTCTTGCTCTGCAATACTGACAAAGATATTCACATTTACTGTATATTACTGTGGTAGAGGATCACTGTTATTTTACTGAATAATTTTTGCTTTACTTCCTTAATTCCTTGTGGTGTCCGTGTGTGTAATCTGGTGTCTTCTTCTTTCCAGGTGACAGGTGTGGTGGCGGACAGTGGCGGACAGGCTCATTACATCCTGTCAGGTACATGGGATGATAAAATTGAGAGTGCCAAGATTATTCAGAGCAGCCGAGGCGGCAGTGGATCAGAAGGCAAGCAGAAGACTGTGTATCAGACCTTGCCCCCCAAACTGCTATGGAAGAAATACCCTCTGCCGTAAGTACTTGTTTCAACATCCTCTAAAAGCAGAACATCGTGACTCATTACTTCCATAATCTGGAGTCATTTACACCAACTTTCTGCTCTTTTTACTCTCAGTGAAAATGCTGAGAACATGTACTACTTCTCAGCACTGGCACTCACCCTGAATGAGCCGGAGGATTCAGTGAGCCTGACCGACAGTCGTCTGAGACCCGACCAAAGGCTGATGGAGGAGGGGCGATGGGACGAGGCAAACTCAGAAAAACAGAGGTTAGAAGAGAAACAAAGAGCCGTGAGGAGGAGGAGAGAAGCAGAAGCCTCGGATGCACTGGATGAAGGTATGAAATGACGTCTAAGAGGTGTTTGGGCAACTGAAAGGCAGGGGAGGTGGTTTGAAGTGGCTCAGGTTTTGTTTCAGATGTCTGGATGAGAATGTGGGAGAGAAGACAAATACAACTGCAAACACCTTCCACTCACAGTATAAAACTTTCTTTGGAATGGAGATTTTCTCGAGGCCAGGTCACATGAAATCATAGAAACGTCAGACGGCAAACTGGATGTCCTTTTAGTGGTTGAGAGAAGGACGGTAAAACACCAACAAAGCTGGCAGACGGCGATCCTGTTCATCAGTTAGAACATTTAAAACATTTGAACTACAGTCAACCGCCATGGAACTCACTACCGGATGTAACATGTATGACATGTATGTACTGATAAGATAAAAGCACAAAATAATGCACATGGATATACATTTTATTTTATTTACTGTAAACAATACGACATCGCCATAGAAACATCAGCGGTACCTTTCATCCTGCTTGCATTCCTGTGTGTGTGTGTGTGTGTGTGTGCGTGTGTGCGTGTGCGCGCGTGCGTGCGTGCGTGTGTGTGTGTGTGTGTAGGCTAGGATGTATTTGATGAACCCATGACTTGTCTTTCTTTTCCTCCCTCTATTGGTGGTCAGAGTGTGATTATGACTCTGGTGAGTGGGGTTTGCCCTGCACCCCTCAGCTGTGTATCACTCACAAACACACACACACACACACATACACACACACACACACTCCTCTGTGTGTCTCTTTGTGTTCTTTCTCTGTGTGGGACCTGCATGCCGCTACCTTTCATTTTAACGTTGACTCAGGAAAAATCCATGTTTTCCTGCCTACTTGTGACATTGTCATTTTGAACTGTCATTGGTAAGATGTTACATGTACTACAGTAACAAATATGTTTCTGAAAACGTGTGTTACGCTGAGGATGAATCTGCGCAGCGTTAACCCTTTTGTTGTGGTCTGACCAGCAGCAGACATGAGCGGTCGAGCTCGAACTCATCTATTCAGTTTGAACATGTTACTCATTCATACTTCATTAGTCCAAATCACTACAACATGGTCCCAGTTCTTATTTGGAGCGATCCCAAATACAGCGCACAGCGATTGATTGCTCCCATGTATGGGGGGGAATTGATCACTTGCAGACTTGCCTGCAAATGTTTCTTCTCCACTAGAGTCCAATGACAGCAGCTGACGCCTCTGCTCCTTCCTGCAGGTAGAGAATATGAAGGCTACCAGCCACTGTGGTTTCACCAGAGGAGGAACTCCGTCACTGGAGAGACGAACTTTGTGTACAAAGGGGGCTACTGGGAGGCGAAGGAGAGACAAGACTGGAGCATGTGTCCTGATATATTCTAACCCAGGAGTTCGCCACCGGTTCACGTCGACCTTCATCATGCCGAGGCAGAGCGGGGTTATGAGCACCAGGTGGAGCTTTGCGAGTATGAGGGTGTGTGGTGCATTCTCCTAGAACAACATACCTCCAAATGTACACTCTCTCACTGGTCTTGCCACGGGCCCTCCTCCGAGGAGCTCTTTGACAACAGCAGTGAGATTCTGTGTGGCTGTGTGAATGTGTTAGAGCTGTAACCCCACATGATAAATGCACCTACAGACAAATCAGGTGCCGGTCAATGCTACCTACGATGCACTTTTCTGCATTTGACCCATTGTAGTTTCCCACATGAACAGACGTCTATCAAAGCGGCTGGAGGCTGTGGGCCGACCCCTCACTGGGATGTCGTCCTTCAGAGCCACTGCTGCAGTACGAAGTGTGTGAGTCCTCAGGATTGAGACTGTACTCAATACGTTTTAAATGACCTCCCTATGTTTTTATGGGATTGTTGGGGGCTAAACAGAGTCACTATTCAAGAAGTCCCAACAGGTTAAAAATGTGTCATGTCATCATGAATTTGTCAATGGGTTTCAATTTTTAAACTTTTCAGAAGTATATAATCCATGAAGACGTTATCTATTGCAGATTCTCTTTTATTTCACACCAGCTTCTCAATGAAACTTAAAGGAATCATGAAGTCTTCAGACCAAGAGGCTAGCGTCACGTTTGAGCCAATGTTAACAGAAACAAATGTCAGTCCAAAAGAAACATGGAGCATTAAACTTTCCTGAATTAAATTCTTTTTTTCTGAGAAAAAAAATGTATTGGGTAAGAATTCAGAATCACAATATCTTACATAATGTCTCATTTATTTGTTCCGTTTCTTCAACTGTCTGCTCTCACATACTTGTCAATGCAGAGGCGCTTTGAATGTCTTTAGTTTATGCAATTCATCTGTGATAATATAGCTCCATTTCACATTTCACTCTGTCTTTGAGCTTTAAAGTATTTCAGACACCTGCATTAGTGATTCTGATACTACCACAGTAGTCAAGAGTGAAAACTTTAGAACCATCCTCATCACACCCATTTGTATTAGCATTTAGCTTTCCGTTGTGGTTGACCAGAGGTTAGTACATGTGTTTGTGTTCCTGTGAAGGCCTGTCTGTGCTCTCCCAGAGAGTCTACGTCTACCATTCAGTCACTGTCAGTGCTCGTACAGAGTATTACGTCTGACATGTAATTACCACCCCTGTAGATACAGGAAGAGTCTCTACTTGGAGTTCACGTGTCTCACGTAGGATTTCATAAGCGTGGCGTGGCTTCAGCCGGCAGGAGGTCAAAGGTTATGGAAACATACAGGGCTGGTTCCTGTAGCACCCCAATGTGCAGTCATCTCCACATCCTCAGTGTTTGTATGCTGATCTGGGATCAGCTGGTGAAGGTCCCATCTGTATTTTTGGGAAAGAGTCCCCTGACCTGTGCACTACATGTCAACAGTGACCAGTTTTGTAAACCTGTGAGTATTTTTAATTATTGTTAGGAATGTAGAATTCAAGGCTGGAGGTGTGTCTTAATGTTTAGATCAGTTGTGTGAATATTTTGTGATAAGAGAATGCTATTATAAAGACTGGAGAACTACATTATCTGTACAGCATCATGACATCTGAGCAAACTGAACCAGTGAGTTTGGGCTTTGTCTTTGTCTTTGATTCAAGGTTGATTCTTCCACTAAAGGATGGACTTTTACTCAGTGTGGCTGCACACGTTTTCTAGTATAACACACTGAACACAACCTTTTCTAGAGTCCTTCATACTAGCACATCAGCAACCATCACACAGTAGATCAACACAATGATAATAACGTTTCTTAGATCTTTATCATTGAACGCAACTGAAGATGAACTGATCAAGTGCTTTTATTTTGTTTTGTTTTTGCAAACATATGCTTCTTCTTTGAGTGCATTTTTAGTGTCATTACACTCTGCACAATTAAAGGAATAGTTCAACATTTTGGGAACTCTAATGAGCTCATACTGTGTGTCATTAATGTAACTCGGCTTTGTCTGGATTTCAAAACAAAAGAAAATAGTAAGAGATGTCACAACACTATACACAACAAAAACAAACAACAAAACCAAAAATGTTGAGTACTAAATCACCACTATCTGGATTAAAAGTGCAGAGATATTTTGCACATTTGGACAGAGCCGAGCTAGTAGTGTCAACTATTTAACGCTAAGTTAATGCTGACTAGATTCAACTGTAACGGACTGATATTTAACACTGAATTGCTTTAATATGTTTGTACTGAGATATTCTTGTGTGTTGACGTCACACAAACGCGTTTTATTTTTGCTACACTGAGTGTCGCTATCAAACAGTCAGCATTTTGATTGTACACAGTCCTAACTGGAAAAAAAGGAAGAATTAAACAAATAAAGGTGAATTTGCGTTTCCAGATTTCCACTGGAAATTTACTTTAACATACCGCTTTGGATTATTTTTATTTCTTCAAATACCTATTATATTTGAGAGCTCATACTCTTAATCCGTCTATTTCCAGACCTCAGTTTGATGGCGACTGGTCTGACGTTGCCCAGTGAGTGTCAGACATGTAACAATGACATCGTGACGTGCACTTGGAAGTTTGTGGCAGAGAAAACAGCAGTGTGTGTGGTCAGTGTGCTGTGGATCCACTAACCTCTTCATCTGCCTTCAGTAGTTCAGAGGGCTCTAGAGTGCTTCTCTCACCTGCCTCTTAATTCACCACGGTGTTATTTCAGTTTTCATTTTTACGTTTTTATTTTTCTGGTGATTTCTACTTTCATGCGTGCCATTTTTCTATTCTAAGTCTATTCTTGGTTCTCGTATGTGTACTGCATGTATGGCATACATTTCCCTTCTCTGGATGCTGCTCACATTGGATTTTGAAAGCGATCTGGTGAGGATGAAAAGCGTTTTCTTGCCTTGTCTGAACCGAACCCCACTTCTTCTTAAACTGTGACTTGTGGTCTCGTTTGGAGACGTTGTGATCTTAGCAACTCTGTAATGATGGAAGATGTGAAACACAAACATGGCCTGATGCAAGAGATCAGAGGTCATTTACCTGCCTTGAAGACTCTATCCCATAAACACACACAGATGTATCTCCAGATTCAGTTACAGTTGTGTTTCTTTAATTGTGCCCCACCCATATTTATACTTGTATAAAATTGTCTCTAAACAACAAAGACACAATAATAAAAGATAATAAAGTTGTTGTTAACTGTCTGCTTTATTTCATGAGATGTGTTAATGTGGCACAGTCAAAATTGTTGATTATATAAATTATTTAAATGTAAAATGAAATTTTCCATTAAATCAACACGTTTGTATAAAATCTATGTGTTTTATATTTATTCACATACAGTTTGTTACATTAGAACACATTAGACCACTTTTACAAATGGGATACAATTGTTTTCTTCTTGTTAGTGGGAAATCAGTTAGATACTGAGTATATATACTCACGCTTATATAGATACTGAGTATATATACTCACGCATGTTTCTTAAATCAGACATCGACTGGTGATTGTTGTGTGATTTGAAACTTTATAGAAGGGTTTATTTGTGCTCCCTGCGACATGACCACTATTAAATATAACATGTGAAATTACGAATGAACATTTGTGCGTCATTTTAGTTCGTCAGACAATAAATCAAATATCCTAAATAAGTAAATATAAATGAAGGATTTCTGCTTCATTTCCCGTACGGACCCAGTACACGAGCTGCGCGCGCGGCGCTAAGTGTTTGGCGGTTTCCATGGCAACCTGCCGTCAATTAGACGCGAGTGTTGCAGCTCAGGTTCAGAATCGACTGGAGAAAACTGCTGAAGTAAGTTTTCGTGGAATCATGAATGAAATGCAGATGTTTAGTACATTTGTCTGCTTGTTCTCCAGCTGATGGTTGTACAGAGAACATTAACTTATACAACAACACGGATTCAACCTGGACAACGTGCAGTTTTAAATCGTGTATTAGTATGAATTGATTACAGCATGTGGTATATGTTTTATATAGACTGCACAAAAAAAGATCCTACTCTGTTTTTCTGTCAGCTGTCATGTCGATCTTTTTTTTAAAATTAATTTTCATTAATTTGTTGTCATGCCAATGAAATATGCCTACGTCATATTTAACGTATTTGTTTTGTGCAGAGAGAAAAAAATATAACAAGTAATAATTTAGTGTGTCAGGGTGAATTTGCTCAACTCTGGTATTTAATGTTCATTTTGTGGCTGTGTAGGAGCCACGAAGTCAAAGGAATCTACAGTCTGCCAGTGAAAACCCTGCTAAGGAGTCTCGGTTTCCAGGCCAACTGAGCAACATAAACCCTGACTCTTGGTTGTTGCTCAGCGAGCCTTCAGGCTTGTGTTGTGTGCTGCTGAACTTCTGCGTATTTGTCATTTCTAGTGTAACATGGACGACACCAGCCAAGCAGAGACGTATGAGGAGATGGATAAACTTCTTCACACTGGTCTGAGAGTATCAAAACAGTATATTTTGTGTTTGGCGTCAACAGCTGACCCCTGACTTTCCTCCTTTCTGCACAGACCGGAAGGACCAGCCTTCTCTCAAACTGGACCCCTGTGACCTCCTCCTAGATGCCATCGATGCTCAGCTTGAGCAGCTGCAGGTGACAGATTTACTCCTGTTGAATCATATAATATTGTACAGGAAGCTCAGAAATACACCAGCATGTAACAAATGAATGTTTGCAGGTTCAGCACCATAAAGTCAATGCAACATCCAAAGAACATGGTGATTCAGGTAGTTTAAGCCTTTATGTACTCCAAACAAATCACAGTAGTGTTTCATGTGTGGTTCAGGAAACATCTACACAAAAAAAAGGCAGTGTGGGCACTGTTTTTGTATCAATTTGAAAATACTTGTGACAATTTGTAGTATAATCTACATGTCTGAATCCAATCAGCACCTTTGACGTGGAGTCACTCTCTGGACAAAGACACAGGCTTTGGGAGTACATCTCAAATGAACGACAGCCCCATGACTTGTCTTGACTTGATACGCACGCCAACAGTGGCTCAAACGTCAGGTAACAAATGCTTTTAGACAATTACTAGTTTTTTGGATACCGAGAAAGAAAAATACACCTATTACACAATCTATCACCAACATTTCATCAATTTGACGTGATGTTCCTTTAATGTGTTTCTAATGTATGAGGAACAATGTCACGTTCTTTCATATCTGTTTATGGAAATCCCCTGAAAGTGTCTTTCTTTACCATTTATGTGGAGAAATATTGTTGGTGCTAAATAATAAAAGTTTGTTCAACCTTAAATCCACCATAGGGAGTGAACCTGAGGTGTTGTCATGGTTTTGGGCAGAATTACATGGTAACGTTTAGAACATAAAAACCATGTGTATCGTTCTGCTTCCTCCTCTGCTCCTCAACCTCCAGGATGTGCAAACTTATCATGTGCTTTTCCCTCTAGAAAAGAATGCCAGGTCCCCTCAGGTTTGTGTCACACTGAAGGGAACGAAGCAGACAGGGGACAAAAGATCAAGTAGTGAGGTGGAAATGGAGTCTCGCAGGGAGCAGATCATCTGGAGACTTGAGAGGCTTCTTGGAGACACCGGTAAGGAAGACAGGATGGCAGGAGAAGTCCAGCCTCCATCCGACAGCAGTATCTGCACTGAGGACTTTGCGAGGTGCTTCAGAGAGGAGATGGTCAAATTACCATTGACAGAGGGGAGCATGCAGCAGCTGGGAGAAGAGACAGAGGGGACAGCGGCTGCTGACAGTGGTACAGCAGGAAATGGGAAGAAGCATCACAAGGCCGGTCAGAGAGAGGAAGTGGAAAGCTGTCGATCAGATAGTGACAATGAAGGAGCTGGATGGAGACGCAAAGCATCACGTCGTGTTGGGGATGAGAGCTGCAGTGAGTAGAAGCCACTAGTTTTAAACCCTGGGTCACAGCTCTCGTATTCGTATTGTACTCTCTTCGTGGGGCCTGTCCTCTACAAACATCATGTTCAGACGGTTTGTACAAGGTCACACTCTGAGGACTGAATCAGTTCAAACATGAGCTTCTGCACCATGTTCAGAAATACACACAACCTAAAGCTGTCCTGAAGTGCTGCCCCCTTGAGGAAAAACAAGACTAGTGCAGTTTTCTTTCAAAGCTTCATTCCTGCCCGGTTGTATTGTAGATAAACCTGAACGTGTGTTTCAAGTCCTCCAGCTCTGTTCCACGGGGTTCGTTGCTCTTCTCCAGTCTCTTACAGTTCAGAGGATGTAAGTAAACCTGAAGAGCCAAAGCACAAGAACCTCAGTTCTCCTCAGGCCAGATGCTTGGCAGGTACCCAAACACAGCTGGCACTGCATCTGCATACCAGTTCATGTACTGGGGAAGTGAGTCAACGTCGACAGTACTTGTCAGCAGCTCGTTTCTGGTTCAGGAGTCCCTGTGTGGAGTTTTGACAGCGTGTCCATCGACAGCGAGCTGGACTCCGTCTGCACAGAGCAAGTAAGGAAGCACCTGTGCATGCAGCCAGGTAAGAGCAGAGGGAACCAGAGGTTACCAACCGTATACACCATGTCAATGATGGAAAATGGAAATCACGTCTATAAAAGTGAGCAATAATAGTAAAAAAGGACCCCCCCCCCCAACACACACACACAGGATGGGGCTCTATCATTCAGCCTCTCAGGAACATGGCTGACTCCAGCACCAATCCTAGTGGCTTTGACACGCTCACAGTGACAGACAGTGGAGATCAAACGACTCCAGGTGAATCACAATGTCCCTGTGTGTTCCAATGAGTCAGCAGTAATTTAGGAATAAATGCATCTTTAGCTGTCATGTATATCCTTGTTCACAGTTCAGAGATCCACTCAGAAAAACGGCCGAAAGAGAACAACCCCCATGTGTGAAGCACAACACCATCGAAGAGAAACCTTCAGGTCAAATAAAGGACAGACGGTTTCAAAGTTTCAAACTGCTCATGTAGACACACGGTGCATTTATTTTATTCCAGACCTGTGTGCTCTCTGGGTGATGATGACAAGGACACGGATGAGGAAATGAACGACAGGAGGAGGAGAGAGAGGCCTGAGGGGGCGTCGGATTGGGGGACGATGAAAAAGCGTCTGTCGACCCTCAGACAAGTGAGGTTGAGCCTCGTGATGTGGTGAAGTGTATGTCTGAGTTCTATGAGACATCACACAGACGTGTGTGTGTGTGTGTGTGTGTGTGTGTGTGTGTGTGTGTGTGTGTGTGTGTGTGTGTCTGCTGTAGAAGTGTGAGCGGCAGGAGGAGACACTGCGCCTGAAAAAGACTCATCTAACAGAGGTTGAACTGTCCATCGCTGAGCTTCAGCTCAGGAGGAAGGTAAAGTGTGACATGTCATCTGTCAGAAAAGTGTCAAACCATCTCACACACACACACACACACACACACACACACACACACACACGTATGGATTTGGTTCCAGCATGCTTTGCAGGATCTGGAGCGTCTGACTGCAGAGTCATCACACATGGAGAGGGAGAAGCGTCATGTGGAGTCGGCTCTGAGAGAGAGGAAGGCAGAGAGGGACTCTGTGAGGTATCGAATCCGCCTGACTGATGATGACAGACTGACTGAGGATGTGCTGACTCCACATCCTTGTCTTGATCCTTCTCTGCTGCGTGAGGCACATTTCTGCTAAAACACCAATGTGTTGTAGTTGTCAGCTGCAGGAGCTGCAGAGGCAAAGAGAGTCCTGTATCCTTGAGGTGAGAGGGGTCCATGAAGAACATACAGCTCAACAAATAACGACAGTAACAGACGACCCCTGTGTGCAGAGGGTAAAACAAAAAAACATCACCGCTTCAGTAAGTGGAGTTATCAGGAAACACAAACCTTCTGCTCCACTGTGTCCAGCACACCAACGTCATGATGTCCGCGCTGGAGAGGGAGGAGATGGAAAGACAGCTGGATAACGCCAACACAGAGCTCCTCCAGGAGCGCCGACGCACAAGAGAGAAGCTGGAATCCATGCAGGAAGTAAGGAGACGTCTGCTGTAAAATACATGGTCATGATACTGGAGGGACTTTTGGATTCATTCCTGTTTCTGTGGCTCTTGGAGCAGAAGTTGGACGAGACTCTGGAGGAACTCCAGAGGGTCACTGATGCAGAGGGGTCCCTGAGAAACAGGTGTTCTTCTCTGGAGAAGAAACAGAGGCAGACTGAGGTGGAACAATACGTCAACTTTTTTATCTTCTTCTTGGTATCTTCATCTGGCAAAATAGACACAATGACAAAAGTAAACCCCTCCCCCTGCCGTACCCACCACTTTCTTTTTTGTAAATGAGGACATGAAACTATGGCGACGATAGTGGAGTCAGTGCAGTCATGGTACGTCCCAGGAGGTTTTTTCCACAGACAAGTGACAGAATAGAGATGGAGAGACGGAGCAGGACACCATCCCTGATGTACTGATTCATCGAGGATGTCTTGAGCCCTGAGAGAGCTCCAGCAGATCAGTGACAAACTGTTGATCAAATGTCTAGATCGCGTGAATATCTGGGTTCGTCTCGATCATTCTCTGTACCCACCACATTTCAAACCAAAATGATGCCAATGGACATATACCAAGGAACAAAAAGACCAGACTGATGTATCTGCAGTCTGCTCATTTTTATCCACAATTAGATAAAAACCAGGTAGTTTAACTTCCCCATTCTAAACAGATTCCACATCAATCTCCTCGTGTGTGTGTGTGTGTGGAATCTGACTTCTTCAGCCATCAACCATCTACTTGTCTTACCTCGGAGTGTATTTGCTGCAGCTCTGTATCTCTTCTACAGCCTCACTAACTCTCAATGAGAAAATGTGTTTTCTCATTGTGAAGAAGACGACACATTCATTCATTCACACTCTTCCTTACTTTCTCGTGAGCTGCAGGATGAAGTAGGGCAGTGCAGGCTCAGAGTGGGTACGCTGGAGGAGATGCTGGCCCAGAAGGAGATCCAGCTGCAGGAGGTCCAGGAGCAGCGCTGCGTCTTACAGGCAGAGAGAGACGCGCTGAGCAGGGAGCTGCAACACCTCCAAACTCAGCACAGCAAAGCTCTGAAGGACACAGTGATGGTGAGGACGGAGGAACTGTTTTGTCATGTAAAATTAGGTAGTTGACATGTTGTTGTTGTTGTTGTTGTTGTTGTTGTTGTTGTTGTTGTTGTTTGTATGAAAGGAGGCGGCACTGACAAATCCAAAAGGGGAGAACGATCAAGTATTGATTCTTTTGCCATGACTCAACATGTCATCATGTACAGCAGAGGGTGAAAGTATGAATGTAAATATGAATGTATGATCATCTCCGGCATCGGCAGCTGAAGGCGCAAGAAGAGAAGATGAAGGAAGAGTCCATCAGACGTGAACAGGAGCTACACGTGGAGGCTTTGGAAAAGGTACTTTGAACCATCTGCCTCTGTTTTGTTTTTTTTTTTTTTTTTGCATGACGTGCACGCTGTGCTTTTATTCAGGCGCGTAAATCCCGAGAGGAGGAGAGGAGGAAGTGGGAGGTGGAGAAAATGGACTGTGGTGTCCTGGAGGAGCAGAACAGAAGGAGCCTGGAAAACACACGGGGTGAACTGCAGCGGGAGAAAAGCAACGCACTGGCTCTTCAGCATCAAGTGGTGGCGCTGCAGAGCGTGAGATGGCAGAGCAACAAGCCATGGTGTGGAACTCAAACAGGACTCTCAGCGCTGGTTTCCTGTCTGTCAGAGAGTGCAGGAGCTGGAGAGGGAACGCTGTGGGCAGCAGAGGGAGCACGAGTCTCTAATCTCTGTCATCTGCAAGTCGCTGAAGGAGGAGCACAGAGATGAGCTGGAGAGGTTCCACCAACACGTGGCACAGGTGCACAGGAAGGAGTTGTAGGCACGTGAAGAGGTGTGCTATGGAAGACATGCTAACGCGGAGTGATCTGTGGCTTCAGGAGAGGCAGAGGACCGCGCTGCAGCATGAGCAGGCTGTGCAGGTGGCCGAGACAGAGGCCGACCGGCTGCGGGTGGTGATGGAGGAGAGGGAGATCGGCCATGAAGACGCGACAAACAAACAGGAACAACAGCTCCGGCTCTGGGCTCAGGAGCTGAGAGCAGAGTGTGGGCATCTCCACCTCCTGCTGGAGCAGAGTGGAGCTCAAAGTCCTGGACAGCTCCCTCCCAGGTAGAACGTCCTCCACAGGCTACGCATGGTTTGGAATTAGGGGGGTTGTTTCCAACGAGTTTTTAATCCACAGTCCCACGATGGATGAGGCTCTGACAAACCTGAAAACACTACGAGACCACTTGAAGGCCGCCATCTACCGTCTGCATCAGGAACTCCGTTCACAGGAACAAACAAGTGAGCAGCTGAGAAGAGAGAAGGTAACATTTGCCCTCAAAGAGATGTTGGTGTACAAGTACAGCCTGTAACTACTGGCATAGTGGGACAGTGGATAGAATAAGTCCACACACCCCTGTTGAAATGACAAGTTTCTGTCATGTAAAAAATGAGACCGACCACTTTGAATGAAGCCTCAGTTCCATCTGAGGAAAAACTACCCCGGAGCATGATGCTGACACCAGCATCCTTCACCGTACCCACGGTGAACAAACAAACACCGTGGGTACGGTGTTTGTTTGTTCACCGTGGGTACGGTGTTTGTTTGTTCACCATGGGTACGGTGTTTGTTTGTTCACCGTGGGTACGGTGTTTGTTTGTTCACCGTGGGTACGGTCCAACCAGTTTTCGTCTTGTATTTTCATCAATACCGGTGGGACGTCCGGTTCTTGGTGATGTCACTGTTCTCCACTTGATGATGTCATCACTGCGTTACAGGGAACATTCTTAAAAATTATATCCCGCGGAGTCTTTTTGTTATCTCTATGCAGACCATGGATTTTGCTGTGAGATGCGACTACAAATGTCAGGAAAAGCACAGCTGAACTAAATTTGGGATTATTCAGAGGCCCTTCAGAAGATTCCACATCACTTTGAATGCGACTGGTTAATTCTGAACAATTAGAAGAGGGTGTACACACGTGTTTTTTTTCCCCCAGGAGAGAGACCTGAGCATTCAGAAGCAGCAGTTGAGGATTGAGCGAGACCAAGCTCTGGCGTCTCTAAAGGAACATCTGATCCAGGTGTGATGTCACTCACATTGTGCAGCTGCTGTTTTTGTAGCCAAATACAACACAACTGCCCTTCCCCAGGAGCACATCGAGGAGCTGAGCAGTCTGAAATGGGCTCACGTGTGCGATGGAGGAGGTGAGGGCCGAGGACTGGAGGCATCTCTTCGCAAGCAGCTGAAGGCCAAAGACATGGAGCTCAGGCGGGTCCAGAAGAGCATGAGTCAGTGGAAGGAACGGACTGCTGCTCGTCTTGCATGCAAGTTTGGAGAAGAGTTGACGACCGAACTGGAAAGGTAAACATGAAACCTGCAGCTTCCAAACAAACATGTCATTGTGGTCAGTGATAAATACTTCTGATCTTTCGGCGATTGAAGTCGTTCATGTTGCCGTCCCACAGGTGCAAGACAAAGTTATTAAGGGACAGGTAACTGGTTTGTGTCTGTGGTCAGTAGACAACAAACTAACCAGCATGATCTCACCTCAGCTCACCGCTGCGTAGCCAGTAGACAGAGCTTAGTCAGCAGCTCTGCTCCTTGCAGTGCTCATTGATTCGGAGTTTGTGTGTTTTGCAGAAAGACTTCAAGGACACGAGAGGAGAGACGGGGAAAGCAGGAGAGTTGTGAAGGACCGCTGACATTTGCTGCGAAGGTAAATGACACATTTCACCCAGAAAACCTTCAGCACATAAATTTGTACTGACCGAAACAACCCTCTCTTTGTCCCACCAGGAAGAGACGAATTCAGTTTTCTGTCCTTTCCCTTCTGCAGCTTCCTCCCACAGCCCCTCAGACGTGGCCTCCTTAAAACTGCTGTGTTACCTCCAGAGCAGAGTGAAGCAGCTCCGTGTGGAGAACCAGACCTGCACCTGGAGCCCACCGACTCTGAGCCCTTCACATTTGTCAGGATCATGTCTCACAGCAGTGAGTGATCTCTCTTTTAAAACCGATTTGTCTGCCTTTCAGGGGAACTTCTATGTGCATTTCCTTTTTATTTCATATATGAAATGTATAATTGTATATCTTGACAAATCGTCATGCCACCCCACCACCACCTTTCCTGTCGCTGCCAAGTGAGGATGTTGGCCTATGAATCATCCTATGGATGAATGGATCAGGTCAATAAATCTCTAATATGGAGGAAGTAGTGCCGGTGTCATTCCACTTCTCGTTACTCTTTTCCTAATATCATCTCGTATTTGTGATTCCTTTGCAGGTCACACGTCATGACAGCACAGAGGCTCATTCATCCATCAACACAGTTCCAGGCATGCGTGACTTTTCAACGATATGACGACGCCGTGCAGATAAATCATTTACTTTACGTGTGCTTAAGCCACGTTTTAAAAAGCAGGTCACAGTGACAAATGATCTGCCAAAAGATTTGGTCATTAAGTTTGCATTCGTCTGTGTTGGCGCTGTCAGATTTTATGTCTCAAGGTCACAGTGACCTGTGAATAAATGATGAACTGACATTTCAGAGGTTCAAGAGCGTGTGAGAAATGTCACATAACCTCATAAAATTGAGTGCTCTTTGTGAAGGTTTGTGATTCAAGAAAGTCCTGTCAATTTATGCTGTGATAAAGACAATTATATCACATTATAGCACTATTAAACTTTCATGTAAACATTGAATCACCTTTTTGGAGTCATACTTGTTGTCATGTAACAAATAAAATATGCTGTTCCCAAGACAATAAATCAGGGGAGACAAAAGGACGGGTATTCATACTGTTGTAAGATGAGTATCTCTGAGTTGTTGTTTTTTTTTTAAATGTGATTGGTATTATAAAAAGTTTTAAGCCAGCCCATAAACTAAGTTAGAGCAATTCCAATTGGCTTTTCTTCAAGGAACCATCTTCAAAATTATTCTGATGGCGCACTGAACAGATATTTCACAAATGAATAAAATCCTCCTCAGTGTTTTAACTGAAAAGGAACACCTGAGTGATGTTTGGCTCAGAACTCAGCTGCTGGCTGTTCAGATGGAGAACGTCATGGAAGCCTTTGGTACAGCTGGTCATCAGGTTTCCTTACAAATACTGTTACAAGTAGTATCATAATTTCCCGACTGAGCCAAACGAGTTCAATACGCAAGTGTTGTTACCACAGGCCACAAGAGGGCGCTGTGACTTAGCGATGAATTCAGTCACAGGTTTCCTGTTCATATCTTATTAAGGGTCATTGCAGCAGATGATTTCTTTCATTCCATCCGCTGAAACAAGAGTTGCGTTTCTACATGGATGAAATAAGATTTTATTAGAAAATATAAAACAACAATCAGTGGCTGGTTCCAATTCTGGTAATGTACATATGAAAATACAATCAAACCATCAAAAGGTGCATTTACACGGCTTCTTCATGAACTCCTTGAAGCTCCCAGATGACATATTTGTTGAACACGGTAGGAAGGACATGACACGTGACTATGAACGCTGCACAAAAGCAAACATGGTGCGCATTTTTGTTCAAGAACATGTTCTATTTATCTTACATCAATGTGCTGTTAACCAGACTTTGGCATCACGATATGAAAACGATGACTCCTCGGTGCAAAGGTTTCAGCTGTACGTTTTATGAAACACATTGTGTAAGGCTCTCTATAAAGTAAGTCACTGTAAAACCGCTGATGTGCTGCACAAACTGTTCAGAGTAGCACAATACTCAAAGTCAACATGTCATCGCAAACTGACCAACACTTCTGAGTTCCAAGTGGTTTTCTGCCACAGTCTTTTATTTTGTCACAGCTCTCAGTCATTACATCTCCATGTCCTCCTCTCCGGAGCTGTGGGCCACAGTGAAGCTGTAAAGCGGAGAGTGCGTGTCTGCAAGAGGGCTGGAGGGGCTGAGGGGTCCGGGAGGGGTGGGAGATGGACACGGAGTCGGGGGCTGACGAGATAAAGTCTGTTGTTTGCGCTGTTTCTGTAATGAGCCCTTTAGTCTCCGACAGAAGTGGTCCTCTGGTGGCCGCCACAGCACCAGCTCCATGCAGGAATGGCTTCTGAATGTGTGGAGGAGAAGAGTGTGAGGCCAAAACGGGAGAGAACAAAGGCTCTTACAGCTTTTCTAGGGCTCAACGGAACATTACGCATATTTAATACTACATTTGACTGACACAGTAGACATGTTGGGATACTGTGTGAGGGAAAACTCACACTGAATCTGAGCATTAGGAAACAGTTCTTTCCATGTCAACAAAGGTTTCGTCAGTGTATCACATTAAATAAAAGACGGAGAACGTACACAGACTGGGCGACTGTGTGGGGGAGGATGTCGCTGATGCTGCGTTGCAGACCTTCCTTCAAACTGTCCGACATCACCAGAACGGGGCGTCTTGGGGCAGTTTCAACACCGAGGTCTTCATCCTCATCGTCATCCTCCAGTGTTATTCTGTGACACATCAATGCCACTGGCTTTTTACTTCGAGGTTCGCAGATGAACAGCTGTCCCGGAACTGGACAGGACCAGGACCAGGACAGCGTCTGTTTGTGCTAATGTGTTTTTGTTTCCATGTGCATGTATTTACACCTCGCAGCTGAGGTTTGTGTTTGACAGGAGAGAATAGGGACGGGGTGCTGTCCCTGCTGACTTCTATCTGTGTCTGGATCCTGCTGTGCTTTCAGATACTGATAACAATCTGAGTCTGTCAGACAGACTTTACTGAGGACAAGTGCTGAGTCATTGTGCTGCAACGTTTCGTGGTTATCCAGTAGCATGATGCTGAATGTGGGACTACACCAGTTTTCACAGATCAATAGAATGTGGTGAAATATACCAGGATCGTCCTTCACGCTCTTACATCAGATTAGTACTGGCAAAGCAGAAGAATATGTTATAATACAAGAAGATACAACATAAGCACCATGTTAACATCTATCAACGGCAGTAAAGAAATCAATAAATACCTATTTTCAATCTCCCGAAGTTTCCTCTGAGCTGCCTCTACCTCCATGCAGGAGCTCTCTGGTTCGGGCTGCGATAAAGTGGACAAACACTGAAGCAAAGGGGGGTTCCGAGGCTCTGAGCCCGGCTGTGGAGGTGCAGGACTAGCTTGTTGTGCATCCAGAGGAGGAAAGCTGTTGACTGGAGGCCAATCAGGACACGTTGTGGAGGTCAGTATATCATCCACCTCCGTCCCCACCATTAATCTTCTCCTTTTGGCAAGACATTCTCTGAAAAAACAACAAGCTGTTGGTGACTATGCTCCCTCAGCAGATGGATCGCTGTGACGTTCTCGCTCACACTTACTCATCATCAACTCTCCTCCTCTGCTTCCTCAAGCACCGAGTCTCCCAGCTGCTGTGAACCAGACATCACGTTCAGTGACACACACAAGTTACTCCAAAGCGTCAAGTAGGTGCTCACTTGTTTGAGAGGGTTGCTCTCTGTAGGTGGCCAGATGTACTTGGAAGTCCAAGATCAAATTCAGGAAGGTTTGCAGGACCCGAGAATGAATACATAGCTGCTGGAATGCCCAGTTGGCTGCTTGGCAGAGGTGGGGGATGCAGTGTGGTCCAGTTGGTGGAGTTACCCAAAGAGATACACGGTTATAAACATACAGACATATGTCGAACATGAAATTGGAGTTAGTTAAACATGTTTACAAACACACTCCGGGTCACCTGGCTAAATATCTAACGGGAACTTAGCTAACGTGATATCGTTGTATCATGGTGTTAATTCAGGATTGGCTACACATTCCTAATACAACATTCGCACTGGCATTGCACTATTTCTAGCTATTATTATCATTTCCTGTGTGGAACAGTCTCAGGACCTAAGCCCATCGACATTTCTCAGATATACAGTCACGTTAGCGGCCCGGCCCCTTCACGTTCGTGTTGTTGATTTCATGCTAGCTGCTGTTCGCTGTCAACTAGCTCCTGAACGACTCATGTCTCTTCACTAGTAAACAGGCTCTACGTGCTCAGCTTTACTAACCCAGTGTGATTATTGTGCCATCTGAGAATAAATGAGCTACAAATTCACGGTCCCGGTCGCATAAACAGCTGAAAGGTCGCCTGAACTAACGCTGGCATATCAAAAAGTGCTGCCGAAAAGTCGTTACGTTTCTAGAAACGGCTGTACGTTGCGTGCATTGTGGGAATTGTAGTGAAGAGAGCAAACGACGACGCAGGAATATCATTTGTTGGGAGACATGCTACAAATATTAAAAAAAGTCCTACCACGGCTACATTTTGTCTTCCGTCAGTTATAATTATGCGAAGAGACATACTGATATGCCCAGGTTTGTATCCAAAGAGCATTGGTGATGGTCAAGAGATATATCGCCACTCCCGCTGTGAGAGTGTGAGACAGCTAATGAATCATCTTGGTTTTGTGATACGCCTTTGGGCACCAGGGTCATGTGACGAATCATGTGACAAATGAAACATTAAAAATGCCAGAAGTTGTTGTCGATGTTATTCTGGGCATTGGGTTTCCTTTCTGAAAAGGTAAAACGCTTTTGTTTGTTTTGTAAAAAAAACAGATTGTAAACAACCTGCTATGTGTAGCTAATACATTTAAATACATGACGTATTTAATCCCGTTCCGTCATAGTTTGTTTTTGTCTTATGGTGACTTATGTTTACCTGACACTGTAATTAACAGTATAAGCGATTAATAGTAAACGTTTGTTTTCATCAGCCTAATTACCGGGGTATCTATAACGTGTAATGTTCTATTTTTCCAGGTAGTTCAGAATGTACTCATTGGTCGTTGTTACAGCGCTATGGGCTTTTGCCTCTAGTTTACCATGTGGTAAGTACTTTCTTGAAAACCATAAGTCCCTTATTTACCACTATATTAGTCAGTATTGCTTCAACACATGACTGACTCACTGGTCCGGATATTCACAGATTTTGCAATATGTCGCGTTTCTCAAAAGGGATGTGGATGGGGTGTGTTTGCTCATCAAATACATGTGCAACAGTTATTGACGTCTGATCGTTATTCGTCTGTTTTTCAGTGACGCACATCTTAAGAGGGGTTTCAAACATATAAGTAACTGAAAGTCTATAGATAAGAAGCCTTTCCTCTTGTTGGTCCTGACATGTATGGACATATTTTCTTCTGATACTCCTTTTTCACTGATTCTGAACCCCAGATACTGACGGGACCAACAATGAGCTGCTCCTTTCGCTCAATAAGAATCTCCTGCGGTCTCTGGAGCAGCAGGAAGGACTCCCCAATCCCAGTGTCCACTTGGCGTTACGACTCTCTGATTACCACAACCTTGCCAAGGAAAGTGAACACCTGAATAGACTAAAAAATCATCTGCACAATGACATCCAAAGGTAGTGTACGATGAACAGATTCTCTTTTTTTGTGTGTGTGTGTTTCATTTTGAGTACTCTTTGACTTAGCTGACCCTCAATGTCCTGTGTCTCCTTCAGCTCCCTCTCTAACAGCCAGCCTGTGGTTGGTCGCTTGGCATTATACACTTTGGCCTTGAAGTCATCCTGCTTTGACCTCAGCACTGTCACCTTTGCTGTTGGTGACAAGAGTGAGACGCTGTTGATTCACCTAAAGAAGCAGATGGAACAAGAAAAGGAACACATCACCTGTGGGTTTTCCTTCCATCTTTCCCTTCTGTCTATGGCACCAAACAAGTTAGGGTGCTTTTACAGTATATTTTATAAATGCTGCTAGCAGACAGTGCTAACGCATCAGCTGCACTCATGGCTCCGATTTTTTATCTCTAGATTGTGTGATGTCACTTAAGAGAGTATTTGTTTAGTCACATTAAGAACCAACATAAATGTCTTTTTACGCCAGCTGTCATAGTGGGACTGTTGTACCATGGCAAATGGTACAACGAATATTTTACGTGCTTATTTTCATTTTTTATCTGCGCAGTCAGCCAACGCCCTTTGACCAACTATTACCAGTACTCTCTGGGTGTACTCGCACTGTGCGTGAGCGGCATCAGGGTCAACAACCATGTCAGCAACAAGCTCATCAAGGCCGTAGAGCACGAACACTTCAAACATGGAGACACTGAGAGCGTCGGTGAGCAAAACTCCTCTTATCATGATGTAAATTGTTATTTAAGAAGGTAAGAATAGATAAACATGAATTTGTAGTCTGACAGTACTGTCAAATCAATTGTCATTCCCTAGATACGTGATATACAGATTCATGAAACATTTCTTTATGGCTCATCAGTATATAATAATATGTTTATTTGCAAGAAGAACTGCATGCAAACACTCAAAGTCACTTGTTTGTATGATATATATTTCAGTCCAATATGTACATTTTGCAGACACCTATGCTATGGCGGCCATGGCCCTCCAGTGTGTGAAGGACTCAGGTGCCCATGTACACAATGCTGCTGAGCTAGACACGGCTTTGAGCAAGATCAAGCAGAAGCTCTTGGCATCTCAAAGGCCTGATGGTCATATGGGCAATGAGTTCAGCACAGGACTTGCCGTACAGGTAAGAACTTTTTCTTTCCATTAAAATGCCACTGACAAATAATACATGTGTTGTGTTCAAGGCCTTATTGGCGATGGGCAGCCAGGTCTCTGAGTGTGCAGCGTCACTGGCGGCCATGAGGACAGACGCCAGAAGCGGCACCTACCACAACCCCATGGCCATATCTCAGGTCTTACCAGCTCTTCAGCAGAAGTCCTACTTGACTGTGAAAAGCAAAGTGTGCCTCGGTGAAGATGGTTTGTGCCACATTCTTTTCTGTTTCTTATCTATGAGTTCTTTGTGGTTTTAGTGGTGTGTCACAGTTGTTTTATATGTTTTCATATAAAACACAGACACTCTGGTTTTGGAGCCTACAGAGCCTGTCCTGGTTTTGCCAAGCAAGAATAAAGTTGCTGTGATGGTGGAAGTGGTAACATCCAGTGGGACATCTACCGTTTATTCTGTTGATGTACCAGAGGGCAGCTCTCTGTTAGAGGCACTCAGCCTCCTGCAGGAGAAGAATGTTGGCTTCACGTGAGTTTACATGTCACAGTGGAACTACATGTCAGTTTTCTCTTAAGTCTCATTTTTGATGTTGTGTGGCAGGTTTGAGAAGGAATCCAGTTTATGGGGACCTTTCTTAAGTGTGGTTACTGGAGAACAGGCCAGACAAAGTGACCGCAGATACTGGCACCTCTCCTCTGATGGCACTGCACTCACTCAAGGTGAGGACACACAAACTTGAATACACGCATATACGCACACACATAGTGAACAATCCCACCTGGATTTGTCTGGGGGGTACAACACAGGAAAACATGTTGAAGAGTCACACTCATTGGAATGGCAACTACAATGCAGCCTCAGCCCTATGACGTTGTAATACACTATTATTATTGTTCATTATCGTAATACTTTGGTGCCAAAATGTTCATGTGGTCATGCTCATTTTTCAGGTATCAGCGATTTCAAAATAGAGACGACTCAAAAGATCACCATCAAAAACACAAGCTACTGAGAGTGTCATCGTTCCCTGCTGATGCAGCGGTGATCAGCATGCATCAAAATGGACTTGTGTCATAATTTGTGTCTTTATTTTACTTCACCTGGTAGTTGTCTGCTTCTTTTATCAGTGAAGAAATGTGCATAATGGTTTCAGAGAATTTCAAATAGATTGGCCTGACGAAATAGAAAGGGAAACTTACTTGCTGTGAATTTTATATGTAATGCATTTACATTATGGTAAAATTACATGAATGAAAAAAATATATATATTTCAACTGTGATTGATTTAAAAAAATGAATTAAATGAGATGTGTGTTACAGAAGTGTTGTTTTTTCTCATAATATTCCAACATTTAAGGCTGTTATTAGTGGATCATAGACTTCACAAATTAACAGATAACCATAATTATATGCATGAGTTTTAGGTCAAGAACAAATGGCATGAACATGTTCAGCAACATCTTCAAGCAAACAACAAGTCCAGTTGCCAGCAAGATACTATGACCTGGATGACTGAGAACCTTCACGGGCCAAATGTTTAGGACAAAGTTTATTTCACTTAGACGATTTAATTATTAGAGCTATTGTACAAAACGTTTCAGCTGTCACCACCAGAAACTGTGCTGTATATATTTCCATTTTAATCCATAATATGTGGTTATTGTACCATAAAGAATTTAGACAAAATACAAAATTCTCATTTTCTTTTAAAACTCTTAACACCTTAAATCAAATACTTTTATTATGGTAAGTTTTACTGTACCGGAAGTACCTCGCCGCTTCTGTTTGTGTTAATCTAACCATTGCTTGAATTATTATTTGTACGAAGACGCCCCGAAAGCAAAGTGTGGACAGCGAAATAACAACGTATCTGAACGTAGCAACACCCGGAAGACACGCTTCAGCTGACGATGAACCGTCCGGATTCATCCCGAGGAACAGCAGCTAGCTTACATGAGGTTTACTCTTGCTAACGTTAGCTAAACTGTCACGGACGCGCATGTCGGTGCGATAATCGATATGTCGTTGTGTCTTTGACGGACCAGGATGTCTCTCTTTCATAGAGGCATTCTGTTTAGTCGGTTATTACAGTCAAAAACTCACACAGAGGCGGTGCGGGCTTGGAGATTTGGGTGGAACGGTCAACTGTCATTCGACAGCAACCTGCAAACCACAGCACGGTGTGAGTACGACTCCGGGTCGATGGCGAATGTGGCAGCTAAACGGCGCTTTTCCTGGTCAAGCTCTTTGGCAGATTCAACTCCAGCTGGAGATGGAAAAGTTCGATTGAAAAGAGTTTCTATTGAAGGCAACATTGGTGAGGACATTTACCAAAGTCATACTGGTGCTCAGACATGAGCATGTAATGATTTTGTATGATCCCGTTTCCATTCATACTTGTATGTCTGCTCAAATATTAGCTGTTGGAAAATCGACATTCGCCAAACTGCTGAGAGCAGCTTCTCCAGACTGGGAGGTGATTGCAGAACCAGTCAGCAAGTGGCAAACCATTGAAAGTAGAACGTCAAAGGTGTGCACACAGCTCATGACAAGAATGGAAACAACCCTATGAATGACCCCTGCTGCCTTCCAGGGGCCCGACACATCCTCCCAGACCACGGTGAGCAACCTGCTCCAGATGATGTACCAGGACCCCCAGCGCTGGTCCTACACCTTTCAGACCTTCTCCTGCATGAGCCGCTTCAGAACACAGCTGCAGCCTCCTCCTGCACATCTGCTGAGCTCACAGGGAACTCCTGTTCAGGTGTATGAGCGCTCCATCTACAGCGACAGGTGAGGGACAAATAATCAGCTGCTTCCGTCTGCCCCTGCCCCTCCCTCTTGTTCTCCTTTTCTGTCTCCTTTTGTCTCTCTATATGTCCCTGTCTCTGTTTTCCTTTCACCTCTGTCCGTTTGCAGTCCCCCTTTTCTGACTCCTTTAACCAGACAATTATTCCCAGCAGCTTTAGATCAACATAAATCAATGTATGATCGTTTTATTCAGTGTTAGTTCGGGGCCTCGTTGTAAACTGTGATTGAGATCAAATGTGTTCTTCTGTCTTTTTCCGCTCAGATACATCTTTGCCCTGAACATGTTTGAGCTGGGTTGCATCAACTCCACAGAATGGGCCGTTTACCAGGACTGGCACTCGCTCCTGGTGGAACAGTTTGGACAGCAGGTGGAGCTGGAGGGAATCATTTACCTCCGAGCCCCTCCAAAGGTGGGCAACATTTTTTTACATTCAACCAGAATAATAATAATGTAAGAAAAAAAAGTGTTGGACAAAATTCATGGAGTGTTATTGTTACCGTGGTGTCTGAAGGTGGGTTGGAACCCACTCCAAGTATGAAGGGTGCGTCAAACTTTGTTCATATATTTGTAAATAATAATATGTTTCCAAACACAGAAAATGATGATTCCTTAATTCTTATGAAAGTAAAACAGAAAACAACAGCTTACAATCACTTAGTCTGTAGTTGTAGAAGGAGTGTTGGCCGGGCTGGTCTGAACCTCCAGCTCCTTTATTCAGGTAATACGGGATCTTAGAGTCACACCTTCTTCTGACAACAAACGATGACATCTCGCTGTCGACATTAGTGCGTCAAAGAAAAAGATGGCTTAGCCAGTGTATAGCTGTGTCTGTGGCATTACATCGTTTGATTCTTCTTGACCCGGCAGCATTTGTGTGTTTGTTAGAAGTGCATGGAGCGTTTGGAGCGCCGGGGACGGGACGAAGAGAGAGGAGTGACACTGGACTATCTACATAAGCTGCATGAACAGCATGAGAGATGGCTGGTTGAGAGGAGCACTGAGTGAGTGTTCCTGTCCAGTTCCTGGTTCCAACCGTCGTCACAGTCAGTTGGCCTCTGTCGCTCCAATGTGTTACTACGTGGTTTTTGTCAGAATAAATGTATTGCAGTGTAGTGAAATGTTGCGGGATGCCCTCTTCTAGACAGCATTCCTCACATAGAAACAAGTGACTGAATGATGTGAAGATCCACTCTCCTTCTCACAGAGTACACTTTGAACAGTTGAAGCAGATACCGGTGTTGCAACTCAATGCCAGTGTGGAGTTTCAGAGTGACCCAAAGGTGCAGGAGAAATTAATAACACAGGTATGTTTGTCAGGTCGGCCCAGTTCTCTTCTGAATAAGAGACGACTTTGGTCTGGTCTGTTTCACGTGTGACTTTTCATCCTCAGGTGAAGAACTTCTTCCATGCTTTATGACAAGACAGTCACCAGCTCCCATCAAGTGGGAGGCGAACCGATGTGACGAGCCGGTCAAGTGTGTCAGTGGACAAAAATACTGTTACAGGGAGAAGTAGAAAATTATAAATAAATAGAAATATCTTCTGTACTTCTTTTGAACAATGGGACCACATCTGAACCACATTTTAAATGTCAGTATTTTCATAACTCTGTTTTATAGTTTGTGTGCTGTAGGATTCTTTGGGTCCTTGTGTTTATTCCACCTCAGAATGTAAAGAATAACACTGATCGACAACGAAGGAAACCATTGTGGGTTTAGTTACTTCTTGGTAAAGTCAGTCTGTTACTGCCATGACTGTTACACAGTTTACTTGGCATCATTCAACACACTCTGCTCTTATGTGTGTCTGTGTGGCTGGAACAAGCAAATACAACATCTGTTAGTGTGCTTGAAGTAAGAGATGTATAAATAAAACCACTGGCATAAATTCACTGTTTTACTAGTCTCATGTCATTCCATTTTAATACATCTATTAATACTCTTAAAATGCGCTTCAGCATTTAAAGAATGATTTATTAAATGAATCCCACATCTCAGAGGGATTAGGCTCCTGAAAGAGTCCTGTTTGACAGGACAATGACCTTGGCTAAATGTTTTCTTTCTCCTGACCCTCTGATGTGCTCCAGTGATCAGAGAGACTGTTAACATGCCTGGAGTGGTCAGGGGTCATCAAAGGGCAGCTGTCCGCTATAAAGGGGCCTGTCTGGAGCTCCGTCTGCACAGAGCATCATTTCTGCCTGAGACCAGCTGTAGGAAGGAAGGAAATCTTTGGCTCTCGTGTAGTTTCTGTGAGTTTCAGTTGCAATGGAAGTCCAGGCCACTTTGTGCGTGCTGCTTCTCTGCTCTTTCGGAGCGGTTTTCTCCGAGACAAGGCACAAATCTCACACAGGCCTGGAAACCATCGCAGCATCCAGAAATGTCTCATTGAATCATCGCAGCCGATACCCCCTGTACATGATGCAGCTGTATCGCTCCTTCAGGATGGTGGAGGCATCACCGGCAGCAGCTGTCAACACTGTCACGACACCAGGCGACAGCCCGTCAGTACGCGGTTCAGACTCCATCGTCAGTCTGACGGCAAACGGTGAGTGAACCAAAGCGTGTCTATCGTATACATTTTAAACAGACATGAAAAATGTGTTTTTTTTCCTGACACCAGATATCAGCTGATGTCATACTGTTAATGTGGAGGTTTCTCTTTCACTTGCACCATCCTCCAGCAGCCCTCAGTCAGTTGGTGTTATCAGACCCTCCCTTTTTACAGCCCAGCAAGTGTCAAAATGCTTATTCAACTTTAAAGGCTTTCTCTGTTTTATGTGAGAGGGTGTGTATATTAGCCCTCAGACGGCCTTGCACAGGGGGGTTCAATACACATCCTTTCCTGTCCGCCTCCCACCCCGGTGTTTTGACATTTGTCCAGGAATCTGGTTTGTCCAGAATCCTTAAGACTGAGCTCCCATTTACATGTCTGGTCTCATTTTCAGGTTGCCATCAAGTGGGTGAAAGATGGACAGTTTCTTTTGATGTGACATCCATCGCTCCAAGTGATGTGATCCAGCTGGCAGAGCTTCGGATCAGACTCCCTGCTTTCTCCGCCTCTAAGGGTGCTGTTGTGGATTTATATCACTCCCAGAAGCAAAACTGTGGCCATGACAGCACATCGTGCCAGGATGAGCAACTTTTCCTGGGCAGCCTCAGTATCTCACCCAGCAGCACAAAGTCTTTGTGGAGGGTTTTGAATGTGACTGCTCTTTTAAAGTACTGGCTTTATCAGGGAGATGGAGCGCCGAGCCAGGAGGCCTCAGGTGAGGTGGAGACGGAGCAGGGGAGTGGTGCTGCGGGTGAAGTGGAGATACCCGGCAAGGTCCACGTCAAGAAGCTGGGAAGGGGGCAAAGAAAAATACACCATCCAACTACGAATCGGGTCATGATGGTGATATTCTTCAAACACAACCTACCCCAGGAGGGCCAAGAAACCTACAGTCTCATTCGTACGGTGGAAAACTCCAAGTACGTCACCATGGACAGAGTCAGCAGTGACAGTCAAAGTCGACGCCACAAACGAAACCGAATGGAGCCGCTGAGGGCGGCCGGTGGAGCTGCACCGACTGTGGCGGCGGCAGTGGAGCCTGTTCAGCGGCCGTTGTGTCGGAGGGTGGACATGTGGGTGGACTTCGACCACATTGGCTGGGATGAGTGGATTGTGCACCCTAAGCGCTACAATGCATACCGTTGTGAGGGAGAGTGTCCCACGCCCCTGGATGACTCCTTCCATCCCACCAACCATGCATACATGCAGGTGAGTTGCTTTCCAGAGAAAAGCCCATTCTTACACGTGGCTGAGTGTCATTGCTGACTCCTGTTTGTGCCTTCCAGAGCCTCTTGCGACATCACCATCCACAGAGGGTGTCTTGCCCGTCCTGTGTGCCAACTCGCCTCAGCCCTCTCTCCATGCTGTACTACGAGAATGACGATCTGGCCCTGCGACATCATGAGGACATGATTGTTGAAGAGTGTGGCTGTCACTGAGTCCTCTGCCAGCACAGATGAAAACCTAATCTGTATCTACTGTTCTTTTTTCTTTCCTGTTTCCATGTTGACATAAATGTCATAATATGATGATGACGATACTGGATCGACAGTACTGGACCACATACTGGGTGTGATGCAGCAGTAAATTTATTCGATCTTAAGGAAGTTGGAAATGTGACTGCACCTGCTTTATCTATTTATGCAGTGTATATTTTGTACATAAAATATCCAAATATATTAAAACATTTTTATTTTTATATGGGAGATTTGTGTTTTGTTTTGTGGCCCCTTGTGAACTTCATGAATACATTATATACAATATCTATGTAAAATGTCTCTCTCCACACACACACACACACACACAATGTGTGTGTACTTCACATATGTATTTGTGTCCTACAAAGTAATCATAAATTGTATTTAGTATTTGGCAAGTTGAAATTGAAAATACTAATTTATTTGATTTGAGTCCATATCTGTTGTGACTTTTCATTTTAATATTGAATTAATATTTATAGCTGTGATAAAAAGAAATACACAGATTCTACATCCCTGTTCAAGGCTCAACCTGCTCATAGATACTCTTTGAGCAGTACCATTTCACCCGCTCCTCTCTGGCCAGGCTTCGTTGATTTGTTGATTGTGCTCAAACATGCAGGCTGAAGGATGGATCAGTGAGGGAGAGAAAAGCAGTAGCACTTGTTTATTTGCAGGGAGAGGGTGAGGGGAGGTCAGGAAGCAGAGGTGACGAGGGGAGGTCAGACCCCAAACAAACAGAGACCAGTAGGCGAATGGGGGGCGAGTAAAACCGTCTGGATGCTGAAGCTACTGTGGAGGAAGTACAGGGTGGACTGGAAGTGATCAGATGAAACCGTCCAATCCACACGTCAGACCTCAGACAGACTCCTCTTCTACTTTGCATTCCCCTGGAGTCTTCCTAATAATGCCTCATTTGCAATACTACCTCACAGGTGGAGTTTTCAAGTATGCGCTCATCCTGGATGAACCTGTGTACATCAAGTAATCACCAGGAGTAAAGTGCTGATGTGTGGCCCTGCAGCGTTCCGCTTCCATGACTCAGAATGCTCTGAGTCATTTTAATGACTGTGTCCAAACACATAGACATCCTTTTGTACTTACTCCTGAATCAAGTGTTTCTTTTAAATACATAAATATATCTGAGCTGATGCGTGTCAGAGCACGTAATGTTTACTTCATTGCTTTGGGATACTTCAGTCATTTAAAGTACAATATTGAAACAGAGGATTCTGCCGGCGACCCCACCGAACAGAATCAACAAGACCCCAGTAACAGGCAGAAATGTTACACCAGAGGAAGGAGTTCTTGGTGATTGTGTACTGTTGTATATTGACCTCACAATCCAGCCCACTCAGTGAGGTTATCAGTTGTCCGTGAGCTCCTTGAGGAATTTCACTGATATGACTGAGCTGAATCAGGGGCACAGGAAACGCTGCCGGCTTCATGAAAACCCATCAAAGTCAAGATCCACATCTGTGCCCGTGGTTTCAAGAACATATTCCGATACATCATGTAGATCTGCACAGTTTGCTTGAGCACTGAAACAACCCAACTTCCATCTTTCAGATGGCAGCGTTCAGGATCATGAGACCAATAAGCTGGGTGAAATAAAAAAAACATCGACCACAAATGAGACACGCTGACACAATACACAACTCAAGGAGGATTTGCTTTAATTTTTGTTATTGTCGTCACCCTGCCAAGTGTGAAAATAAGTGTCAAAATGTCACTGACAAAATAACACTTCTTATTTTCTTTGGGCCAATATCTTTTTAACAGTCAACAAATATACAGTATCTAGAACATTCCACAGCAAGGAAGAAGAAATGAATGCACGTCCAAAGAAAAATCTGACTGGAATGGTTTTTCAAACTAAATTACTTCAGTTCATCACTTCAGATACTTCGCCCCAGTTTGTCGTTTGAAATGCTTCCTACTGTTGATTTCCAAAGTGCAGCCACTGCAGAAAGGCACGCTTCATCACACACAAACCTGTCTGAGCTTTGACAACATACAGAATATGTTGGATTTGTTCAAGGCAAATTGGAATGGATGTAAAGGAACAAGGCAGCTCTGGGCGTTTCTTCATCCTCAGCATCCTGGTTGTACGTCCGACTTCGTTTTTTTTATTTCTTCCTGCACAATCTAGATGTCCATTTCAAACTGTGCATCGTCACCTTTAAATCACAGAAACACATGTCAGAACAAATCACTGGATAGTAGATTCATCAGACTTCATACAAAAGGTCTTTTGGGAAATGCCACAAATGACCTATTTAGTCTGAATTGGCTGGAGGGGGGTTGGTGCCACACGGGACTGAGTGAGGAGAGGAGATTTAGTAAACAAACTGCAGGAGATGCAGAGCAATGATCACACCACGATCATGTGACTTTCATGTGCAGGGGATCAGGCCAAGGGTGTCAGTTTGGTTTGAAATGCGGTGGGTACAGAGATTCCCCCCAGTGCTCCATTGCTAAGTGGGCCCTTACACCCCCCAGAGGAAAAGTCTTCTGTTGGTCATTTGTGCTGTGAACATGTGAACATGTGAACATACCAGTGTTGTTGCGATCGGCCGCAATGATGTTGTTGTTGTTGTTCAGTAGTTCTCCTTGACGGCGTTTCTCGCTGGAATCTTTAGAGGGGGGAATGGTCACTCCAGGAATGTCGGGCAGACCTCGCGGAGGAGTCTTGGCCACTGGTGAGCTGCGACACCCCAACAGGAATTTGCGGTCATAGATAATCCTGGTACCTTTAGTGTGAGGAGAGAAGATCAAAGTGATAATCGATCTGAACTGATTCATACTTTATTTTGACCACGTTCAGCAGAAACTTGTTTCTTGAAAGGAAGTGATGGTTAAAAACATGGTTAATGGTTAAAAAGGACAATTAACATGTATTTCAAGCATTAAACACAGGAACACTAGTACGTTTACTGAGCAGACTAACACACGGGAGGGTCCCACACAACCAAAGAAACAATGATACAGGTTGATATCCAAATCAAACACTTCCTCATCTCTTAACAACGACGTGGTGTTACGTCATCTCACGGTGAAGCAACAGCAATGGAGCAAATCAGTGATCGTCAGCAGACAAACCCACTCTACTACTGCTCCCTGTCATTACCAATGCAGCCCAAGTTTAAAAACACATCTTGTCAATGAAAACTGACTCCAGTGAGACACTAATATAACATGTAGTTCTACAGTTGGTCACTTCTGCTCTACTTCTTCACACAGAGTCTGTGGGAAGCTCTCCGGACACTTGCTAGCTAGCGTTAGCAGCTAGCGTTAGCAAGCAATGTTTGACAGCCGACCTCATGGAGAGACGGACGGACACACGGACACGGACGGACAGACACACACGGTCCTGAGCACCGGGGCGGTAGACATCACGGTTCACGGTTTAAATGAAGTACGAACCACCCGGGGTTGTGCTGAACAGGGTTCCCCCGGGAGTTGTGGAGTAGTCGTGGGGCATCTGCTCCGCATCGTTGATGGTCACCCTCCGGGTCGACGGGATGGCCTTGGCGGTGGTCGTCTGGCAGTCAGTGGACATCTTCTCTCAACTCAATTAACTCTAGCTAGCGAACTAAATGACATTGAACCCTTTTCAACTAGACAAAGCCAAACCACGCCTGGTTCTGCTATTGTCTGATTAAACGGAATGACTAATCCGAATAAATACAAATAAATACCTGTGTTTCATAAGTGCAAATTGGAGGAAGGTAGTTTCTGACTTGGTCACATCGACACGAGCGTTCTCAAGCAGGTGTCCGGGTTCTTTGTTAAAGAGACCTTCGCAGACGATCCTCCACTCTCAGCCTGTCGAGAGAGAGAGAGACACACACACACACACTCGCTCTCTCTGTACTGGACATAGTCTGCCCCCTACTGGCACGCTCGCAAATTACCCCAAACACTGCGAACGCATGGTGAGGCAGATAAAAAGGGTTCATATCAGTAATTGGTTCATATTGGTCGTCAACAGTTGAATGAAGTGGACAGTTTTCCACCGTAAAGTAGCATTTTAAATATGACACCACACGTCGTCGACATCAATTCATTTTAAAGGCATTTGAACGAGCTAATGAGCTAATATAGATAATATTTCTTTACAGTTATACAGAGGAGTAGTGTTCTACAAATGGAGCATCAGGGTGGACGTAGTAAATGTTATTTAAAACGCTTTGACTCACACATCTGAAGATTCATCTAAAACAATTTAAATCAAAGGATAAGTGATTTTCTTTTCCTATGAATATAACTCCATGTTCAATATTTTATGCATGAAACAATCTTTGAATGTATGGACCTGTTATATTACATCAAAACAATGCATGACATCCATCGGTGTGAATTAGTTGTGTGAGTGATTATGTCATTTTTTGTGTGTTATTTATAAAGATTTTAATTTGTCACATCAACACCAACAGGGATGATCAGGATTAGCATGTGAGCACAAAAGTATACACATTATACACAAAGACATTTCATTTCTTTATTAATTTTGTAAATGTTGAGCTGGTGTACAGAGTAATTTGTCAACAGATGTCCTTGGATTTGTTTGGATTAAAAGGATTTTACATGTATATTTTAAATTCATGTTTGACTCTCCATAACAATAAAAAAAAGCAAACAAAACACATTAAAATACCCGCAAGACCCATATTTATCCCCAGGTTGCAGGCATTACCCAGAACGCAACAGTCTCTTGGTAGCTACAGCCGTATGATGCTAAAAGTACATCCATAACATAACTATAATCCCAGTTGACAAGTAAGGGTGCATAGCATTCTAAGTAAATATATATATATAGATATATATATATATATTCATATATTTCATATATATATATAGCCTTTTATGTTAAAAACATTTTCTGTGCATGTGCGCATTTGCATTCCTTAGTATTGAGTAATAAGCTATTGCGTTAATAATGTCATCAATCCATTCTAATATACATGTTCTCTAGTTTTTGCAACAGGTAATATTTTTGCATGAACTTGGTGCGTGGCCTCATCTTAGCCATCCCTCGGTGCAGGAGGGTAATTGTTCAATCCCACCCGCTCCTCCTCTACTTGCACTCAGTCCACACGCCAACTGTCACCACGTGGAAGCCGTACACAGCTTGATTTGGTAAGGGGCCGGAAGTCGACCAGGGGCGGGCTGTGTTGAGTAAAAATGCTTGCCGTCTTGAAAGATTAACCATCAGAGCCACCAAGCCTCCCTGCTTTGCTGCCCCCTCCCTTATTGTCTTGTCATCAGTACCCCCCCCACACACCCCCTTCACTCCAACCCTGACATCAGCAGAGGATTCATAAATGACCCCTGCTTCATAAACAAATATGAGCCCTTCGAGAGCAAATCATATGACATACGTGCTAACACACCACCAGTGTCATCTTCTCTGACATCCACTGCTCTGCAGCTTTTGAAAAATAGAAACAATATTCAATGGGAGTTGTCTGTTTGACGAGCAGATACAGAGCTGAAACAGCAGTGTGAACACCCTATCTTCTACTATAGTACAGAGCCACACGCGATTACTTCATAACACGACTTACAGTATATTGAGACTCTACATTCATCATCTCTGGCTCAGAAGCCCTACTGAACAAACATGTCAAGAATGAATGCTTATTGCAACGCTTCTAGTGAGATACAAATGTCTGTCATCGTGAAAGACTTCACTGCTTAATAGAACGTTTAAAGGAAATGTATGTAAATATGTGAGATGGCACACTTTCTGAGGTAAATCCTTTTTTGGATATAAATATATGAACGATGTCATGTATACTCTGAAAGTCACTCCTCTTTGCCCATTTTCAATATTTCTTCCTGTGATATTGGTACAAACTTGACATGTCCCAATACTCATGACTGAATATACAGTATCATCTGTCACACACACACACACACACACACACACACACACACACACACACACACACACACACACACACACACACACACACACACACACACACACACACACACACACACACTTCAACTAAAAAAAAACAACAACAACAAACAAAAAAACAACACTGGGCACTTTGCAGATGGAATGAAGGCAAACTGCCCCAACTGAATCTAAATGATATAATAATATAATACCCTTCGAATACTACCGATTATTATCCCAAATCTACATGAAATAATAAACTCGTGACAAAAACATAATCCAGCAGTATCCAACTACTTGTGTAAAAAGAGCTTAAAATCTTAATATTGTTGTGGTAAAGAGTACAGTGATCAAATGCGAGATATGTATGTACTGACATCATTTCTGAGAGATATAAAGTTGCAATCAACAGATTTAAGGTTTAGGAAGCACATGAACTACAATCTCGGTCACACACACAGTCCTCTCCTTCTGTAAGCAATTATTGCTTCATCTGAACAGGTTAGGAAGAAAGTAATGATACGAGACACAGCAATAAAGAAGGGAGTGAAACAAGCGTCATACTTTGGGAAGGGTCCGGCTCACAGTTGCGGGTCAGTTTTGCAGTTTCTCATCACAGTGATTGGTGACTGTCTTTGCTACACTTAAAAGGAGACAAACATCGAAGCTCAACACATCCTTGACCCTCAACACTCCAGCTGACTCTTCACCTTTCACCCAGTCAAACCAGTGCTACATCATTACCAGCATTTCAGCTAGGTCACCCTCATCCTCCTCTGGTGGTTGTGATATGGTACAAATTCACCTGATGGTGGTGATGATCCGGTACTGCATGCTGAGGTTCTACTAGGAAATGAATGTTAGATCCTGCCCCCTGCTGGAGGTGGACAGTACTGCTACATCTACTCAGTGAGTGAATTCTGTCTCAAACATCTGATCGACACAAACATCACACAGACACAGCCGACAAGAAAAGGCAGAGGAGTGGGTGGTAGAGGGTTAATCTGTAATGGTAATCTGTCCCTCATGGTATACATCTTATTGCCACCCTCTCCACAAGGCAAACCGCTCTGATGAAAGGTCGGGGAGGACATTCCTTTCAGAGACCTGCCTCCCAATGTTCAGAAACACAGAGTACACTGAAGGACCGATAACACGTCTTTCCTATATATATATATATATATATGTGTGTGTGTATAAATATATATATATATATATGTGGGCATGTTCAAAGCAAAAGGTAAAAGCACATTGAGAGCACAACGAATTTAGCAACCGGACTCTTTAAACTTGGACATTTAAACCCAGGCAGAGTGACACATTTGTATGTTCTTGTACCCACAGACTTTGCAAGATATATGGAATAATATATAGGTTCAAAGTGACTGAACCAGACAAGAAATCAGAGGAATTCCTCATGTACCTGAAACAGCAGCATCAGTGGCATCGCATAGGGACCTATGACATAAACAACACAGGGAACACACAGTCACGTAGAGCATCGTAGTGCACATGTACAACACAGATATCCTTGGATGATAATTGTAGCTTTACTGGACATTGAGAGCACTGGGACAGGTTCAGGTGGTTGGCTCTTTACTGGGGGAGTTGTAGGGAGGAGGGGAGTAATCTGTTGCGTCTAGAATATGTAGATAGATTTTTTTGTGCCCCCCCCCCCCCCCCCCCCTCTCGGAATT
>CAAKHB010007930.1:347738-375189 GCA_901007665.1 Aeoliscus strigatus | reverse complement strand
CCACACACACAGACACACACACACACACACACAGACAGACACACACACACACACACACACACACACACACACACACACACACACACACACACACACACACACACACACACACACACACACACACACACACACACACACACACACACACACACACACACTCACACTCACACACACACACACACACACTCACACTCAGACACACACAAACACACTCACACAAACACACACACACACACACACACACACACACACACAGACACACACACACACACAAACACACACACACACACACACACACAATCACAAAGGAGGAAACATACAAGCTTATGCTTGTACATACATACTCACTGCATACTCAACACTTTTACCGTCTCTATTTACACTCAATCTTTTCAAGCACATTTTACTCTGCCAAAAAGTTTTTGATTGCTTTTCATATTGTTGAGCTTACAGCATAAAATGGAAAAACATTTACTGAAGGACTAACTCTCCCCCTGTTAAAATAAAACCATGGGAGAAAGCAGACTAATACAGATAACATTCAGTACTAATACTGTCTTATGCCACATATCTCTGTGAAATGCCTATTTATTTCACGCAGTTTCTGCAATACCAACATGAGGCTTTACCAAAGGGATTTCCTAATTTCAACTTGTCTAAATCTGAGTCATGGGTGTCAGGTATCTATGTCTCCATTCATTGAATATAAGCAGCTCACACTGTCAGCGCACAGAACAACTACCATTGAAGCAGAAATGGGAAGAAGCTTTTAAAAAAGGGAATGAACACAAAAGCCTTTTAACATTCAGGAACATTCAGTGGAGCAATCGGCACAGACAAAATACAATACACACACAGAAGCAGATATAATGGTGTCAGATAACCATCTCTGGACAGTTGAGCTGTGTGTTTGTATGCGTGCACAATGCGCAAGTGTATATGTGCATGCATAGAGCCAAGCATGGATACCCAAACAGAACTAAAAACATTTTTAGAAGTGAAAAATGTACATGTCTAGGTAAACGGGCAAACTGTAAGCACAACAACTGACAAGGTCTATTCAAATTAAACTTAATGCTAAAACTCAGATGGTTAATTGAAGCAGAAAGCTTGTGCATGTTGAAGACAAGTTGACAGTCAAGTGCTTTGCTTATTATGCCTGTTAAGTAAACCCATCATTCTCAACTTAAGAGTAATCACTGTTCTTTGAATAGGTGTTTTAAACAGATAAACTAAGGGAGGCTGACTGACTGCAGGTTACAGCAAGTCAGTTTAGCAGGAGAAAATTACCCTCAGACAAGGTGACCAAAATAGAACCCATGGGACCATGATGTGAGAAAAGGTTTTAGGGATTAAAAAAAATGCTTTGAGAGTTAGAAAGCACAGAAACTAACTTAACTTTGCAGCACAGTGACAGAGCATTTCTTTGTTTGGGTGAAGTTTAATGCCACAGCATAAGGAGTCTAATTACTCTGAGGTCACAGTCAAAATGAAGGGTTATTGGAAACAGGGTTCTGTGCAAATTTAACAGCAACATACATTTCATATATTTAAGGCTTCTCTGAATACTGCTGTATCAAACAAAAGAAAAACTTTGACGAGTCCCATTGTACTTTTTACATACAGATAGTCCAACTTGTGAAACGTTTGCAAAGGTATTTAAGCAGAGTGCTTAAATTAAATGCAAACAGTAAAAGATGACAAAAATACACCAAGCTGGAAGGAGGACTGATATACTAGTCTGCATCATTTTCATTCTCCCTTCACTGACACATCTGTAACAGACAGAAAATAAGATGACCCTGCACAAGCGTCACTTCACACAAGCTAATCCTTTGTTATACGAGCAGTCACAAGAATGGGGAAGAACAGACCCTTTCCCATGTGCCCTTGGGACAGAGGCTCCTACCTGTACCTGTAACACAGCTCATAAGGCAAGTGAAATACTTTCCTCTTGTCATGTGTAGACTGAAAGCTCATCATTCGGACAAAGCCGGATGGATCCTCTCCTAATATTAGTACTAGACTGATCTATAAGCTGCTCACTGAAGACCAAACTGCCATCTCTTTTAGGGCTGTTACTGTTAAGAGCCTCACAATTCGATTTTGGTTATTTAGGTTTCGATTCAATTTAATATTGATTTAGTAAGAAGTAGAAATACACAAATAATAAATAGTGCCTTTGGGCAACTTTTAATTTATTCATGCCCATAACAATACATGTGGTATGTTACTTAGTTCACAGTTCCTCTGAGCAATAAAATGTCTGAAAATAAAATGTTAGCAGGCAGCACTATAACAGCTCACTTGTGCATATGTAATATAAAAGAAAACAGTGACAGTGCTGTATCAAGATGGAAACATAAAGTGCATGTAAACTGTAAGCCCACTGAATTCATGTCCATGTTCCATAAAGAATCTAATATAATTACTACACCCTTCATACTCATACTTCATACTGCAAATATCATACTCAGACCTACTGTTAATTCTGCAGATTAATTATATTTTGCACAGGAGAAGTGGTAATATCCATGAAAAAACTGCAGAGCTTTACCCAACAACCCCCAATGTCTTTGCAATAAATAGCAATGTCTGGAGTCCCATGACTGACTCAGTCAAATTGAGAATGAGAGCAAGAACTCCACTCCCCCGGCCCCAGCAGTCCGTCACTACCAATCAGTGCTCCAGAATCTCTGGAATCCCATGAAGTGGGAATGTGGGAAAGTTGGATATGTGAGTAATCTCTCTGTTGCACAGTCCATGTTTCAAAGATTCCAAAGATCTGTGGCTATATACAGAACACTGTGGAGCCATTTAATCCTGGTGTAGCAGTCCACAGGCCAAACTGGGACTTCTAAGAAGGCCTGCTAGGGAATAGGCAAGGGTACCCTATCATGTACAAGTGTAAAACTGGATTTGTTTTGAAATAAACAAAGAAAGAGAAGGACAAAGATGCAAACTTGAAGGGCCTTAACTCTTACTGTCACCTATGATGAATGAATGGATGTTATCAGAATGCATGAGTGTCTATTGACGGTCAAGTCTAAATGAGAGTGTCTCTGTGTACTCACAGCTGTGCTGCAAACAGTCGGCTCACTTTTGCCACATGCTCATTCTCATCCATATCACTGTCGACCTGGTCCCCACTCAGCTTTCTCTTGGTGGGACTGATGGGAGGAGGACCTGTCCTGTGACTGGAGATGGACGAGGAGGAGGAAGATGATGAAGAGGAGGAGGAGGAGGAGGACGACGAAGAGGAGAGGGACAGGGACTGGAGTCTGGGGTCTCCCCTCAAAGCTGCTTCCCCTGAAGAAAGAGCGCAAAGAGAAAAGGTTGAAGGCAGATTTAGAACACATTTTAAATGGCAAAAGGACAATATCTTAATAGAAACTATATCATCATACCGTCAAGATAATTATTTGGTTTTAGAAAGCAGGCATCTTCTATTTTTATTCCTGATACTTATCCATCATGGTATGTTCAAGTAGAAGGCAACACATTTAATGTCACTTTAAGCAGGTTTACCACTACAAGTACTTGATGCGGTGTGAATTTACTGCTCAGGGAGTGCTTTAGTTCAAATTTTGGATTTTGTTGACTTCAGATTTTGCTGAGGGAGCCAAAAACCACTGGCATGAGTAGGGGTATCTGGTTAGGAATATTTTGGAAGAAATATTTGTGGATGGGTTCCGCATGTGTGTATTTGGTGTGAGCCATGTCTCCCACTCTTTTCTTCCACTTTCGTCCGGGTATAGAAAGCCTACAGAGCCGTCAGTGTGTTGGACTGAGTGCTTAAGAGAATCAGGAAAACTACCACTGGCTCTGTCTCAGCTCTGGGAATTTCCACTGCTTCAGATTCATGTATCTGTCTTCTATTTCCCAAACAAAACCGACAACCCTGACTAAAATTCCCATCAACTCACAACTTTCTCCATAACTACTCCCAAGATGGAACAAAACAATTATCTCGTAATTCATGACATGCTGCAATACAGTAACAGAGAAATGTCCCCACTTCATTTGAGATAATTTTGTATAAACATACAAATACTATAAAGCTGCGCAATTCTATTCTGAAATTCTATTCTAGACTCATTACACTCATTATTTCATGCAGCTGCAGCACCCACCCACACATATTGTACAGACTTTGTCATTTAAAAACCAAGTTATATTCCACCAATGACCCTCTATGTATGTATAGCCTGAATGTGGCCTTCCAAACACAGCACCTGCCAACCCACTTCTCGCACTCTCTGGCATGTTCCTGCTCGTCCGTCTTTGTACCTTAGCAACAGGGATGACATCATATTTTTGGCAGGGTAGATGGACAACTATAAAACAAGCAGGACTGTGACACAAGCTTGTCCAATCACCATCCAGGACACAACAGTTAATAGAGGTTCAGAAGTGAGGCACTCGACGAGGTGTGAATCTATGACTATGTGACCACATTTGGCGGTACAGACTTGACCAAAGCCCTGTCCTGTACTCCTCAACCGCATAATGTAGATTTACTAACCTGGAGCATAATTCTTTTACCCAGTACACGATCAGAATCCAAGGCTTCATTAGAAATGTTTCATATCGGTGTTCCATAAATGTTCCATATTAGAGATAAAAAGACAGATAGGAAAAAGGAAAATAGACAGGTAACAACACAGCTACTACACAGAAAAAGCTTAATGCATTTAGTGATTTTGCTGTGCTCATGGTGTTGCACTTACACATATTCACTGTTTGAGATGGGTAAAGAAAAGAATTTGTCATGTAACACTAATAAATGAATTGTTTGTTTCTTAAAATGTTACAAAATGTCCGTAATAACTTGCCATTCATTTGTAGCATGTTGATTCTTCAAATGTATTCAGTATATTGTTGCAATGTTGTGGCAACATATTGTCTTTAGATCAGTAGACAATCAGTGAAGGCTACAGAAGTAGCACTCCACTCGATCCGTTCCCTGCTGCACTCTTAGTTCATTAGGTCCACATGATCAAAGCCTATTTCTCTTGACAGAACTTCAAACAGTTTGAAATCAAGATGAGATTAGATTACATATGGAGATGTCTTCTCCCTGCCTGCACTTCCCCCTTTCTTTTTCCCCTCTAGGAACTTAGAAAGATGTGTCCAAACTTGTCCTGTTCTCTCTCTCAAAAACAGCAATGAGATTATTTTTGGCCAAGTTTTGTTGTAACCTGAACATGGCCCTGTAAGGCTGCCTTTATTTTTCAAGTCCAGAGAGATTATATTCTTTAAACACCCACAAGGACATCAACAGATGAGTCTTCGACAGAGGTTTGACTCTTTGTGAGGTTAACTTTTAAACAGGATGTTAGATTGGTTTGATCTCTGCCACTAAGCGGGAAGGAAAACAAGGTGGTCAAAGACAGAGCAGCTTTGAAAAGGCTTTTTAATTCTCTGCTGCTCAACAGCAGAAAAAAGGACAGTCAGCATTCCTCAGCACCTCTCACTGTTCAGACTAAAACTCAGAGCAGCTTCCCATAGAGAAAGAGAGTAAAACTGACAGCTGAACCAGCAAACAGCAACATCAGCAAAACACTGCAGGACACTAATACATATCTTTCAAAAGGCTGAAAAGAATCACGCAGTTCACTAAACAATATTTTCCAACAACACAATTAACACTTTTTAGGGAAAGGAAATGAACTGAAAATTATTAAATGTCTTCAGCAAGTAATTATTATTATTTTCTTTTTCGTTTCAGGCACAACAGTCCCCATTTTGGCAAATTACTGTTAATAAGCAGATGAAACATCTTCCTATGCTCCAAATAAGAACAGTTATGTCATATGAACGCTTATCTGAACACTTGGATATTATCTTTTCAGTAAGCCACAGTTACAAAGCTGGATGTGCTATTTCAAGCATGCCTGTTTGGAAAATTCAACTATCTGCACTGAAACTGAAGGTTAAGGGGCTGATGGTTAATGTTTGAAAAAGTTATAATACAATCAACATTTTTAAAAACAATTCACTTGGATATTTTGTACTCTGCAACTATTACTTTAAAAACAGGTTATTTGCACAACAGTAGTGGGTTTCTGGGTTATGGTATACTATTCAGTCTACCCTTCTTAAGTCATACAGGACGCGATTTATCACATTCATGTGAAACAAACAACTAAAAAGACAAGTAAATCTGACGTACTCATCCATTTGCATAGTGATGACAACGGTGTAAGTGCTTAAAAAGGAACTTCAATTATATATGCACATCTGTATTTAAAGATGTGTGTGATTAAGAATGTCTACTCATGTAACCAACAACACAGCATCACCAAGCTCCATCTCAACATGTTGGAACATGACAATTTTTCTTCCATTCTTGTTACAGACATCTTCTTCCTTGCGTCTTTCCTTTCTTATCATGAGACAGTCTGATTTTATCCCAGAAGGCAAACAACTCAGAAGATCAATTGCTTGTACAAACATCTTATACAACACAGTGTTAAATCTTAGCAAACGACACAGCAAAAGGCAAAAGTATAAAAATACCATGAACAGTAGTCTCCTCCCCTATTCACTCATATAATTTTCTTCACTGAATTGGTACTGAAGCCTGAGATTGGATTCAACAACATACCCATACACTAACAGTTCGCACATGAGACGTATAGTACCCAACAACTGTTGCACATATAGCACAGTTCTGTCAGGGCCACCATCACAGAAGAACAAGGATGTTACTTCTCCATCTAGTTCCTGCTGCTAACAAAACTTCAATTAAGTCAGGCTCAAAGCAGCAGTTCATCCCTGGAAGTGTGATGATGTGGTGAACTTCAAGTCTATACAATTTCATTACAAGTCTGCATGAAAAGAGATGCCCTTTAATAGACAACTGCTACATAAATGTATTACTAACCCTAACCCGACTGTATTATACATCTAATTTGTAGAATGTAGTGAGAGGAGACCATGAATTATGATGCAAATAAAGCGAGCCAAACAAACGTCATTAGGCATATATATGTGAATGAAGCAATTACTTTTTGCATAATATAATCTAAATAATCTGAAAGTGTACAAATTTACAAATCGAAAACATCAACTGCACATAGGCAACTTTCAACTATCTACATCTACACATTTGTTGGCTATTAGTGTGGTGGTGCTCCATGGAGAACATGGGAGGGGACACTGGATGAAACCGAACACTGGATTATATTATTTAGGTTTAGATCAGAGGACTAAGTGCGGAACAGGGAGACGACATTGTCTGCAGCTTTGCGAAAGCATGAAGCCGCTGCTGCGAGCATTCATGACATAACACACATGTTGGGAGAGGAGACAGAAGCAGTCATACTCGAAAGAGCGACTTATACATTCAATACTACAGCTGTGTCCATCCTTACAATTTGATCAGAATCGAATTAAGCGCAAGTCACTCGGACAAGTTACGAACCCAAACATTACACACTAACAACTAAAACATTGCTCAGCCTTGACCACAGTTAATAAACTGGTCGAAATTGGAAGAATCAGTCGATAACTCGAAAGGCAGCAGTCGAAGCCGAAGCTAATGTTAACCGAACGGTGCTAAAGGTTGACGCCCGCTGAGAATTATACGTCAACTCAATGTTTAAGTTACACAGTTAGAGTAGTTTGACGTGTACTTATATGTATCTCATACACAGTACGTTTCTACGTTTCTACTAGTTAAGAAGACGTTAGCTAACTATGTGCGGCCAAGTCGCTAACTTGACTCGCACCGTAACGGCATCAGTCACTTACAAGTTTTTTTTTTGTTTTGTTTTTTTAATACCGTTCACAAACCAGCCGTGTTACCTTCATAGCAGAGAATGCCAATGTTGTTGTTCATTTTGTCCAGATACTGGTAGTTCAACAGGTCCATCTTCGTTAGTAGCATTTATCGAGTTTTAACAACAAAAAAGACCAGCTTTTTTTCCTCTCCTCTCAAGCGACAGTCAAAAAGCTAAAGGCCCAGCCTCCAACTTTAGTCTTCTAGAACCCCCCTTTCATAAAAAAAACCCGCAGAGGATTGACACCGGATCTCCCCGTTGTTACGCTACCGAGTATAGAAAGTTTTCTTAAAAAATAAAAAAGGTGTAGGAAAATGTATCGCGGTGACAACAAAATAGAATAGCGTCAGTTCTCCTCACAGCCAGCTGTAAGTCGACTGCACTGACACGCAGGCTACGCTTGGTATGGCCGTTCAACCAGTAGTTTCCCCACACACTCGTCAAAGTGGACGGAGCCTCCGCAGCAGTCAGCCTGAGCCAATGCAGACGTGTGGCTGCAGTATGCGCAGTGGCCAGCAGGGGCAACTCCCCTGGCTGCCCACATACAGTACTATGCAATATCGAAATGCCCCTATTCGTCACAAGTTTGATGTCTTTTGCAATGCAACAAACTATTACAAACCAGAACTATCAGAGAAAAAGTAAATATAAAAATGAGGCGTTTTTTTTTTTTGCTTTGACTGCCCCATTGTGTCCTGATCCTTTCAGTCTTTGGGAGATGCTCAGCTAACTAAGGTTACCTTCAGTTTGACTGGCAACTAGTTAGCATTGTTAGCATAACTGTGCCTTGTATAAAAATAATACACAGCCAAGATGATTCAGGTTCAACAGCCCCATGCCAAGCAGTTAACAGGAGTGTTTACAGTGACTGAAGGCAGGTATTACTCTCTTCTTCAAACTTGGGTCACCTTGTAAGTAGGAAGTCTCTATTGTGCTAGTCACAAGTCTGTCGGTCGATCAGCTCCACCATCCACACAGACATACACCGTAAACATGAGTGTTATGATGGAGGCTCCATCCACTTCTTTTACAAGGTCTCTGGGATACCTCTATTCCTCAGAGGCAAACACGCACACCCTAAATCCTTGGATCACTTTAAATATAGGAGATGCTTAACCTGCGAGATCAGCATCAGCAAACACATCCAGACAGAGAGAACAAAAGGGGAGGGACACACTGGCCAGTTATTAAGAAGTGATAACTCAAATACTGAACATGCTATAAAAATCGCCCCCCCACACACACACACATAAAAAGGAAGGATCTATTGACAATACTGAAGTTGCAAAGCTTGATAAATATGAACAGTGATATATTAGACACAAACACAACAGAGGCAGGGAAATTACAAAACGAAAACATGAAATTATGAAAAGAATAGACATGAGTGTTTAATTTAATGTTGCTCATAAACTTGCACATTGGGAAAGACTAGTGGAAAAGTATTTTCCACTAACCAGCCTCACTTTTACACAACAGAATGGAATATGATACACTTCAGACTTTTGCTTATTCCACAATGACAACTCAATTAAACATATGGACACAGAGAACACACTGATATTAACATAGATTAGTAAGGTAAACAGATCATGTGTACTCTGTAGGAAATGCCTTTAAATGTCAGAGGTACTTACCGTTAAATGTATGAAAACAAACTAAAAGCTTACATTAACAAAAGGTAATTTTTGTTCTCAGGTCTTTTCAGTGTTTCTCTCCTGCCCCCTAGTGGAGGAATGAGGTTTTATCCTCAATAAAAGGACTGGTAGAAAAAAATAAAAATCTTTTTTACCATGTTTCTCACATTACTTGAATATGTAGCTGCGCATAATGAGCAAGGTGTAACTGCGTTCACACATAGGTTTACACACAAACATACATTTTGCCATGTGATGTTTTTGTATGACATACACTCACACAGAGAACAGGAAGTTCCAGTAAATTTAAGTTGTCATTACAAACTTAGTAGATACGATCCTAGTTTTACAATGGAGTACATTTGGAGAGGTACAGGAACAATTGTTCTCATACATGAGAAACACCTGCAGAGTATTAGTATTAGTAAGGTTTCCATGACAAATTACAAGAAGCAGAAACAGACGAGGGAAAGTTTATAGTACATTCTGGCAGGTTTACTTTTCTTAAACCTGCCAGAATGTACTATATGTACTTCCATTCATGTCAAAAGCACAATGCCAAGAAGCAGACTGACCAGAAGGCTGATTCTCAGAACTGTTCCACTATATTATCCGCTGCTTTAAACTAAATATATTGAGTACTTTACCCCCTGTGTCATGTCTCCTCTTTGACATGTAAAATCAGTCAAAGCTATGAAACAAACAAACTACTTTTGCATTTTCCCTGATTCACTAACACACATCACTGCACCTCTTCCATTCTTTGGTGTGCACCACACAGACACAAAAGTGTCTCCACCCCTAACCAATCGCCTCTTCTTTATATCTGGGCAGCTCAGCACTATGGAATATTGTTTAGACAGCAACTGTCCTCAGTTTCCAGGCCGTCTTCAGAGCGCTCACTCAGCATTCTGACAAGTGCAATTTTCAACTCCTTCTTGATGCTTCAGTCTCAAAAATTCAGAAGTCATGTCTAGAACAGGGTCGATACTATGTCACAATAGCTTTTACAGACTTCTATAATCATCTAAAATGTGTGTGTGCCATTACTGAAGTAAGTACAATGTCAACACTGATGATTAAACATCCAGTCAAGTCATAATAAATATATTGTTTCTTTGTGGTGTTTTCATTTATTGTAACATACATATTTGTCTTTAAATTCACACAATAACACCCGACTTACAATTACCTAATAAATGAGAAACGAGTTCTTAGCTGCAGTGTGTTTGTTCTGGCGTGCTGCAAGTACACTGAGAAGATTAATGGTTATACAACAAGTTGGGAAAATTCCACCTCTTTCTTCCTAAGAACACTTTGGTGATGACCCTTTCCTCTCTCTGCTTCCTGCGGTATCCTGATGACTCAGAAGAGTCAAAGCTAACTAACAAAACTTAAAAGGCAGATTTGAATTTGCTTTCAGTACGAACATAGATGATATATAGCTAAAACGAAGTACACAATCACCCATCATTTCTAGTAGAAAATTCCTGCCCTCATTGCCTAATGAGGTCAAGGCACTATGTGTTGGGCGTCTGTCTGAACAGGTTTGGGCTTCTCCAGAGAATAGGTGTGTCTGATCACACTGTGAAGACAAAGCTGGTTAGTCACCTGAGCGCTTACACAGACCTTTAGTCCAAACACTGGATGCGTTTTCTCCAGAATGAAAGCAGGACACTAAGTTTCACTGAAAAATACAGAAGAAACATAATCTCCGATATGGTTGGGTGGCACAACTTTTCCACAGACAGAGGTCAACAGTCAAATCCTAGACTTTTTTTTGTGTAGTTGGATGTATTACAACACACTTAATGTTTACATGGTGTTATAACACGTTGAAGAAATGTGCTGTCTCAGCCATTAGTATGAGGGTTATTTAACTAACGCAAATTTTGAGGCTGTAAAAAAGCTGATTGTAGATTACATTGTGGGAGTACATTTTTCTACATTTTAGAAACTCAGTTTAACAAATCCTAGATGGATACATTCTTAAATTACAGTATGTACACAAAGGCGCTTCAGCTTTTTGTTTTCTGCAAAGACGCTTACCTCACTGTGTATTCAGAAGAACACAGCTGCAATGAGACACCATTACACAAAGTTCGTGAGATCTGAGATCCTCAACGCACAGTCACAGAAGAGGAAATATCAGGTTGCTACACTGAAACCATGATAAAAACAGGCGATTGTGTAGAGGTGTAGCTGTGTCATTGCACTGAAAGAGTCAATTTTTGTCTTTCATCATAACATGGCTAGGGAATGATGCATTTAATTGTAGAACATGAGTAAACAGCTTTCAATCACAACCCCAATGAATGTAACAAACAAACAAGCTCCATAGACTCTGACAGACAGTTTTTCAATGTGTTAATGCTTTAACATGTGGCAACCACATAACACCACAAAAGTACATCATACATTTGCCATTAAAACACCAATCTCTTAAGATGGCAAACATACGCCAGTGCTGCTGTATGTGTCAAAGGAGACTATTGTGAGAATATCTCCAGGCTGCAGTGACGCAAAGCCATATAAACCAGCTGTGGGCTGCAAACAGATGCTCCTGGAAACAGAGACATCCAAGAGATGTCATATTCTTCCTCATGGCCTATCTGCACTGCTCTAAAATTTCTCTCCTGATTGAGACCTGTTCCCATGCTGTGTGAACTCACTGATGTATGAAGTTGCTGATCATTGCATCAGACTTTTTTTTTTATTGTCCATCTTGGACTTTACCTCACAACCTTTTCTGCCAGGCTTTGCTTACAATAAGAACAGAGCAGACGTATGTGGCGATTGGATGCACAGTCACATTCTGTCAGTACAAAGTTACATATCAGCTTAGTTACTTGCACTTAGTGAAAACTAAGTTACAAAATGTCACAGACAGAAAGTGTCACTGGAAATTCAAATCATCACTACCTTGACTACGTACAATCAAAAGTTTAGGCTGAAGAAGGATGAAGCATACAACTATAACACAAATTTTGATGCCAACAATTAGCTGATTGAAATTGTCCTTGGTGCTTATCATTAATTTGCAAAACTGCTGCTGTGCGGGTTGTGCCTCACACACGTTCTTTATCTGTGCTTGAATTACAGACACAGTCGGCTTCCTCGTGTCATCGGCCTCATCCTTCAAAAAGAGGGCTTCAAACTGAATATGTGCTTGTTTTTTTAAGAAGAGTAAAATCACAGCCTGTCAGGTATTACTACATTGTTTGACCTTGAAAATAACACCGTATCTGTAGATGTGTTTTTTGCCCACTTGGGGCAGATATTGTAGGTCCAATGTTTTGATCTGACCTACTACAGGAACAGCGCTGAGTTGCTGTGGAGGTTAACTTTTTTTAGTTACTTATTTTTGACAAGCAATTCTTGACAATCTAATTTCATTCTGGTGAGTGCTATCAGAAAGAGAAGAATGTTAAGTATGTGTGGTAAGCACAACCCTGAGCAAAAAGGTCCTATGGCAGCAGATTATGGGACCAGCTAGCGTGGCATTGACTGTAGAAGGGAATGTAGGACGTTTGCCCTGTGGAGGTTAAAAAAAGTAGCTTGGTTAGGTCCCTTAGATCTCTTTTTAGATAAAGCAAGCCACATACCACTAAATTCAGTGAAACCACATATTGGGTAACAATTATCTCAACTAAAATATGATAAAAATGAATAATTTATTTTTTAAATAGAATTGCAGGTTTGACATGTGATAAAATGAGTTGATTTTTATTCAAGAGAGTTTATTCAAGTTTACTGCTTTCCTGCTACAGAGAACACAGAAAACCTAACCTACTTTTTTGGTGGATGTCATAGGTTATTTTCATAAACATAAATGAGTGAGCACATAAAAAAATAAAAAAAAACATGGGTCAATCATATTTAACCTCAAGACTGGGGACAGTGACCCTCTGACACTTGACCTCTGACATCATGGCCCTTTACTTCTCTGGTCCTAATGGCCACCCCCTGGAGCATGACAGAAACAATGACCTCAGTGCCTGCGTACTCATGTATCAAACCACAGAGAGAAGGCAAAGCCGAATGTGAGACAACAACAAAAGAGAGTGGGAGCAGTCATCCACTGCAAACAGCATTTTTGTTGGATTTCTTTCTTCCCACTTTGAGTTAAAATTCCATGAGATGCAGAGGCGTTACAAAAGCATACACATTGTTTAGTTTATCATTTATCTGCTCGCCCCAAATGTGTAACTGTGTAATTGTGTCCTATGATGGAACGACAATTGGGGGGATTAAACAATGAGGATTACTGGTGTGAATGTCAAAGTAGAGTGTGAAGCCCGTTGTCACTTATAAACATATAAACAAGTACTTTATTTCAGTGATAAATAGTTGGTTTGCTGATAATTCTTACACACAGTAAGGAACATCATACAAGCAGTTTATAATCGATAAAATATGTGACAGACACGGCTGGTGATCCATCAACAGAGCAACAAACAATACAGTATTCTTTCACAATTTGGCAGCAACTTTTCTTTTTATTCAATGCAGACAGAAGCTTTAGCATGCACAAAATTGTCTGTCTTCCATTGTGCCTCGCTGATTTGTTTCCCACAAACAGCATCCATGAAGTCATAAACTGTTGTGGGAGTCAGAGTTCTACATCCAACCATGAGACCACAATACAGGCTAATTAGTTCAGCAGTAACAACCAACTGATAAGGAAAGATAATTAAATATAAGGAAAACCTGCCACCACCATACAGAAAACTATCAATGTTATCTGTTTAGGATTTATTATTGGACTACTTTCACAGATGAAACACTATTAACATGTTATCTGCTTCAATCTCACGTATTATCTTTTAAGTATTACTTTTTTGCATTATACCTACTTTTGTTTTTGCTTACTTTACATAAATTAAGAAAAACCCAATTCCGGACAGACATTTTATATTGTTACTAAGCTAACTGCTCTGTTATGCTTTGTTTTGGTTTGTCAATCGTCCCACAGAGAGGCAGTCTAGATGAAGAACAGACACACACTTGCGTGATGCATGTGATACACATTTTTGGCAATGGAAAAGCTCACACTGATTCTGGCAGACCTGCAGAGGGAGACCACAAGCTGCTTGCGGGAAGGTTGCATCAAATTCACCTTCTTCTTTTTTTTTTTTTACAGACTGAGTATAAAAGCCAGCGCCACATCACAAGTTTAGAGTCTGTCAACTTCAAGATGCCTTCACAAGCTATCCAGGGATGGAAGATGAGAAGCAAAGACAGCTTTTTGCTGCTTACCATCTGTGTGCACACACTATTGTCTGGCTGTTTAACACCTGTGTCGTGTTACACAGGCTGCTCTGTCAGAAATCTTCTTTGCTGAAGAAGCACTGAAGTCACCTCACCCCACCTATCCCAAACACACATCTGAATCCTGGGTCAAATAACCTCCCACCTTGACTACTGTTTGCCTCCAGCAAGGTTGAAACAAAGTGCCAAGATGCAAGGTTTCTAATTTCACATAGCACTGATCTGACTGTACACCGCCCATCACTGACAAGTTCTCACTGGTTTCAACTGTTCATTTGATATGAGGCCTACCGGGCTACGTTGTTAGTTTTTTTTGTTTTTTTTTTTAAATGGGCAAAGTCTGACTAATAAACTTGAAGCAGTTGTTCAATTTGAGAGGACACACAGATGACAAAGATGTACACTCACAGCACAGATTTTCACTACTGGATAATCATCATTAAACTATTACCACAGTAATACACATATTAATGCCACTTACTGTACATGAATGAAGGGGTTGTATAACAAGAGGCCTTTGGGCTAAAAGATGTCAAACATTAAATACGTTCAAAGTAACATGACATAACACTCAAGTTCAGTGTGTTCATCAACTCAACCCGCTGTACTAGTATGCTAACTTGCGGTATTTAGCACTTGACAGCTAAGACTAATGAATATCTTAAGACTGCAGTACTAAATAAAGGAACGAGTCATCTTTCTGCTGCTGTTTGTGGTGGTGAGACAGATTCTATTAATGCTGTAGGACATGCCAGCCTGTCATGACCTAATGTAGTAGAATAACAATGTACCGTACTACACTTCATACAGTAGTGTAATGGTAATAGCAGAAACAAAACTGTTTGGTTTTTTTTGTTTTCTCATTTTCGAAAAAAAAGCAATACCAATTAACAAAAATCGCAAGGAACACTGAAACTATTTGAATTGAATTTGTGTACTGTGTTAGTCTAAAATAACACTGCAGGCATTTGCGTTAAATATAAATATATTCAATGACATTCAGCAACTTTTTCAGATGCGTCATCAATATGCTGTTGGATATCTCCTAGTCATTAAACTGTTCACATGAGACCAGACTCTCACCAAGATCTCCAAAAAGACTGACCATGTTTGAACAAACCTTGGAAACAATAACAATGAAGGAGGTCTGTTTGTATGTGTGTGTGTGTGTGTGTGTGTGTGTGTGTGTGCACTCTCTAAAGAAACAAGCGAGATTCGAGTGCATGTGTGTTTAAGCTTGCGTGTAAGGAACTGGAGCAGAGGCCATTGTACAATCTCAGCTAACCACCTTCTCTTGGCATCAGTTCATCTTTCGTTCTGTCTGTGGTTCCTGTCAAAAACAAAAGAAAAAGACAAACAAAGGTCCCAAAGTCTCCTCAGTGAAACTATAAATCAACGTCCCTCTTTGAAATGACATCCACAACTTAAAAAGCAGTCTGATAGTCAGAGCCTGCTGGTGGGAAAAAAAACAACAAATTCACACTAAAACCAACCAAGACATTCCTCAAAGAAAGTAAATCACTAAATAGCTGTAGTTTAGAGAACCCTGGGCAACGGAAGGAGAACATTTTAAGCACTTGGAGCAGAACATGACTATTTAAGATTGATTTCAAATGCATGTTTCTTGGAGGAAGGGTGGAGCACACTGCAAGATATAGTTCTTTACCAAAATTGCTATGGAGGCCTGTTGACACATATTAAACATTGCTCCTTAACCACCATTACATATAAGGTAATGATTACCTCATTGCCTTTTTGTCAGCATGCAATTACAGTGAAGAGTCAGAGTATTTGATTTGCAAACAGCTGGATGGGAGGTGGGCGTGGATGTGCATCAACACAGATAAACATATAAATAGCATCTAAATGTATAAGAGATGTGAACTGTGCTACCATCATGATCATTGTTTTGGTTTAAACTTTACACGCACAGCTTTGGTCCTGTTTGGGTGTACTGAATGCTACATACAATGCATTGCTCTCGTTATACTCCTTCTACATAAAGTTATCATAAGAGAGAAGAAACTGTATGTTGTACACAATATCACTTTCTCTCATGCACATTTTTATCATTTGTGTTTTGTGGGACAAAACAGTGTTATTTGAAGTGTTGATGTGTCCAACTTTTATAAACGTTAACAGATGCATTTGGGTTTGTTGCCACTAACTATCAGTCATAGGTTCTGTGTGTAAAACTCCAATCAGAAGAATTAGAAACACAAAACAAGTTCTGAAAGTGCTCAAGACATAAAAATCTGGAGGTAAAACTGTAAAATATTTTCCCAGGACCAACCAATAATGGTTTTGGTCTGATGTTTGAAACTAAAAAAACTGCTGTCAGCATACCAGTCAATATTTGTATTTAATCTGCAAATAGCATTACAAGTTAAATCAAAATTGTTGAGTTCATTATTGTCCTTAAAAATACAGGAAAACAGCAAAACAAATATTGTAGGTGTTTCCAAAACAATAACAACAACAAAAATAATAATATTAATTATTTGTCTCACTAGGCTTCTCTGAGAAGTTAGATAAGACGACATTAAAAGACTGTAACCATTTTTTCTGGTCATAAATGCAGGTAAATGACTATAATTTGACATCTTCATCGAGGCCATTTTTTGTAAAACAGTATAATTACGTTCATGGATAACAGTTATAGTTTTGCATTAAAAACAGAATTTCAGTTCAAGAGTTTGACCATTACAGTAACATAAAAACAAAAATGCTGTTATTTTAGGGCAGCTATGCCATAAACCCTATATTGGTTGGTGGTCTAATACATTTGTTAAGTAATGTAGATATATAACTGCAGGAATGCAGTGTTTAATGTTATAGCAGCTGATTTTGTTCCAATATTAAGTTTTCTCTGTGTGTATCAATGCAGCATATAACATGACAGATTAAATAGTTCACAGTTCAAATGATCATCTGAGAAGATGTTATTGTCACATATCAGCCAACAATAACATCAGCACCACATGTGAAGGGCCAGTTTCTGCCAATAAAAACTGCTCATCGATACTAATTGAGCTGCTGATGAACCTGAGTCACACTATGTGACCTGTAGCCTGTTCTAGTTTCCTTAAACCAGCATTTGTGTAATTATCTCTGTGCAGTGGAGATGGATATTTCCAGGGGTGTGTTTTCCTTTTTCATAAGCTCAAAATGTTCTACACTGCAGCACTGGCCCTGACAAGTTAAAGCATCTATTATAGAAGACAGGATTGAGCCTCTCCCTGTTCTGAGGGTGCTCGGGTCTCAAATGATGTACAGGTGTCCCAAAGGCTTTTCAAAGATGCAAACAAAAAAAGATTATTGACTCAACTGCATGGTGGTTTGTTTTGCAGACTAGTGGGCTGGTTGACTAGCTTAGCAGGCTGGCTAGCTAGCCTATTTCTTCGGCACTATTGTGGAGGCAGGTTGAGTGCATTGTCATCAGACAAAGAGGCCATGCATAACCCACAACAAAAAGTGACATCAGCACAGCAGAAAAAACAAAAACACTACAGGGGAGCGGGGGTGGAGAGGAGGAGAGCCCCCATGCCATTTTGTTCAAAAGTGCAAGAAAGCTGATTTTCAGTTCATTTTATGCAGTGCATCATGGGAAACAAGCTGGTGAATTCATTGACCTAAAGTAATCATCTAACCTATCAAGTACATATTCCAAGTTACTGATAAGGCTCATCATGTCTTCTTGTTTAAACTGTAGTTTGATTTTTCTTGTTACAGACAAAAACTAGTGGTGTTCTTGACTGTCAAGCAATAAGAAAGAACATCTCATACCATACTGTCTGTAACAAGAAAAAAAAACAACAATGTGCCAAGTTAATTTGTGGTAAAGTACTGAAAACTTTATTTAAAAGCGCTCCTTCTTAAGGGAATGTTTCCTCAGGGAAATGAATGTAACAACACCAAGTGTGCACTTCCACCAAATTACAATATGTATGGAAGTTTGAGTGCTGTATAGCTGTTTTTTCTGAGAGGGAAAAAACTACAACTAAAGCAGCAAACCAGACGTGTTCCTTTAAATAGTGCAAATCAGTTATCAGTGAATTTGAAGTGTTCTTGTCGGTTTTAGTCAGAGGCCGGCTGGCTGTGGAGAGGCCTGCTGAGAAGGATTGGCCATTTCTGCTTAATCTCAAAAGGAATTTTTTTCACCAATGCCAGAAACCCTCAGACATGATTAGGAGAGGTGAAAGTGGAAAGACTGAAGGAGATAGAGCAGTGGAGAGGGGATGCAAGCATGGGCAGGGAGAGAGAGGATGCAACCAAAAGAGTTGAAGTAGCAGAGAAACTGACAAGATGAAAAGAGATGCAAAGGGAGAGAGTTGTGCAAACACGATTCCACTGAAAGCACAACTGGTTAAAAAAAATGCAGATGGCCGTTAAGGGCGGTTGCGCTTATTTGCCTGCAATCTACAACTGTAAGCTTATACAGCACAAAGACGCTTATTGTGCCCATGTAGAAAACAAGGTTCAGTCTTATAGCTGGACATACATTTGTACTTCACGGATCTGACTCGAAACATTCAAATCATTTGTCTCGTGACCCTGTACAACAGTTTAGACACTACGAGGGAGAGGAAAAAAAGCTCATCTTGTTCTGACATGCAATCACAAGAGGAACAGAGTTAGGTAAAACTTACTCTCCTCTTCATTTGCATGAACAAATGATGCTGCTCTCGACAGAACATCCAGGGGTGTCTCCATGCTGGGACGCCTGCAGGACAGAGGGGAGGTCTTGGGTTGACTGTTTCATGTAGCAACAGACATAAAAAACATCACAAACTCAGGGACTGTTCCAGGTTCTCATTGGTCTATAATCAGAATCTGTGGAGGCTATAATGTAGAATTTTTCCTTATGCCAAACTTTTTATTAATAGCTCAGAGAATAAAAATTGGTTAATCTATAAAATCTTGAATTTGGATATAAAACACCAAACCTCTTTTGTGTTTAATGCTGACTGTAAACAATACCACTAAAATTCATGAGCCTGTTTGTTTGTTTGTTGTTGAATGATAATGAATAAAGTTATAATGTTACCTAATGTTTGTGGAAAGATGACATGATACCATGGGAAAGTCACAAAATTAAGTGTCTTGTTTTACAGTATATATCATGTAGGAATGTAGTGGGAATCACATAACATTCTTAGGAAAAGTGTTTAAACTATCAAATGACAATCAAACCAGAAGTTTACCTACCAAAAACCTGTTTGAGATTTGACAGACAATAGAGCAAGAAACCAGGAAGAGAACAAGGAAGAACGTGTTTTTTCTCTTCCATGTGACCTATAATGATGTATAATTTACATCACATCTCTCTCATACCTCTCTTTAAATTAAAACTTCAGCAATGATTCATCAATAACCATGCAAACATGTCCTGCATGACATAACAAGGAGACATTCTGCACATTGGGTACTTTGATGTGATATCTGATATCTACTGTAACGGACCTTCACTTGCATTGAAGACAATTATGGGCATGAATAATTCTTCCATCTCTACCTCACAAAGGTCTCACCAACTAAGACCTTTCAGAGGCTCTTTGGACATCTCTGTCAAATTTTTTTACAGCATTTCTGGGAGTTTTGTCAAACAATGTTGAGTCTTCAGCCTTGCTGTTGCTATGGAAGCTATGTGTGGCTCCTTCCTATCTACATTCCTACAATACCGACAGTTCTCCAGGCAAACAGCGATGTGAGTCTTCCATCATTTCTGCTGCTCACACGACTGCACCTGCTCAACACGTAGCGCGCGCGTCCACTGCTGCGTGCGCGTCCACATTTACGATCATTCGACCAATACCCGCTTCCAGGTGTAATGTCCAATTCACCGATAATAACCGTCACATACGTGTCACAGGACCGGGGAGTTACAAACAGCCGTGAGCTGTGGAGGTGCGGCGGCAGGGAACGTCGTTGAACGCGAGCCGGTTTCCACGGAGCACCGGAGCTTCCTGATCTCTGGAGTCGTGACAGGAGCAGGTCAACAGATGGTCCACAAAGTTTGAGCCGCCGAATGATTGAATGTAACCAGAGGCAAAAGTGACGTGAAAAAATGTGAGAAAGTTTGGTGTCCCGCCTGTGGAGCCTGCCTGGCTGCCAAGTTGTACCGTGAATGAGGGCTATCAGCCCGTGTTCCAAGTCGCTAGCGGTTCTTCATTCCTTTGCCCCCACACACACTCCACAGGGCGAGGGGCTCACAACATCAGCGTGGATTTGTCCCACACCGCTCAAGGAAAAGAGGCGCACTCGCACATCCTAGACACCCGAAATAACTTCACATTTAGCGGTACATACCTCCTTCAAGCGCCACTTTGGTAACTTCCGGTGTTGGAAAGTCCACGCACAAAAAAATAAGGCACACTTTGAAAGTATATACGGCTGAGAGACCACTCGAAACCGCGGCTAAACGCTGCTGCAAGTGGAGAGACAATAGCAGATGAGCTGTCGGGACAAACTTGGTTGTAAATGAGGAAGACGAGGAGGAGGGAGGAGGAGGAGGCAGGAATGCCTGGAATGATGGAATTCAGTTCCTAGCAGGTGGTGAAAGTGAGGCGCGCTGATTGGCTGAGCCGCGGAGCAATGATGTCAGCATATATTATGAGAATGAGGGTGACGTCATATCCTCTGACGCTCAAAGGCTACATGCTGTTGTCTGAGGTAGTGAAGCGTTTATTTACTAGTGTTGATCTGTGAGGTTTGTCTGCAGGGTTCATCTATCTGTCACTGATAACAACACGTATTTCATACATGCAACTTGAACGTTCGATTCGAACCTTCTCCAAAGCACAGCGTATGAGCATGGCCTGTGAATGGAGCTATACAGATATATACAAAGCATTTAAAACAGCAACTGCAGTCCTAATATGCTGATGTTATCAGCCCTATTTAATGAGTACAAATATAAAAACACAAAACATTATGTGGCCACATTTTAAGTACATGAATGATTAAGTACAAACATCGAAATCATTAAGAAGTGAAAACGTCTTTTGGTAGGCCAAAGCAGGCCCCTTGTCTGCCATATATTAGCTTTTTAGCATTCAAAAATCAAAATTTTAACACATAATTTTGTTCACATACAAGTTGGCACATTTGAAAAAGCTCATGACACCAAAGTCAACACACTGACAGAGTGCTATTTACTTCCCAGACTTATGAGGAGCCCATTCAGCCATAACACACATACACAGTCTTCCCCCAGAGAGGTCCACTGGTGTTTGCCATTATTCAGGCAGATATGTACAAATTACAGTTTCCTCAGAATTCCGTGATGAAGGGCAGATGTGTCGAGGCTTCCAAACTATTCAAACGCAGTTCTGCCTGATCCCATGCATACTGCTCATCACAGTGATACAACCAGACTGCTTGCCACAGTTTGTAGGGATTGAACTAAAGGATGACGGACGGTGATTGTCTGGCACAGGTACAAACACACTGCTGATGAGAAGACAGGATCAGGACATCTGTGAAACAGGTGGCTTCCTCCTCCAGCCCTTCCACATCTTCATCAGCTTCTTAGAGCTATATGACACAGTCTTCCACAATCCTGCCCAGGACAAAAACATATTACAGAGATATTATTTACACACACACACACACACACACGCACACACACACACACACACACACACACACACACACACACACACACACACACACACACACACACACACACACACACACACACACACACACACACGCACACACACACGCACACGCACACGCACACGCACACGCACACACACACGCACACACACACACACACACACACACACACACACGTCCGGCAAAGTAAAATGTGATCCATCACATTGACTGTTTCTTTAATCAATTCACCATCATTCTACTGATTAAACAAACATATATCAAGTAATGAAATGTTTACCAGCTGTGGCGATGCCTTTGATACTCTGTGTTATACTGGAGGATTTCACAATAGAAGAGATACCTGAGGAGGAACACAAACAAACACTCAAGCATCTAATATGTACAGTAAATACCACACAGGCAAAGAAATGCGTGTCAGCTCCATGTGTATTTTTTACAGGAATGCCCAGCTACCAATGTGATGATGTTATTTGGTTCTGTTTGTGTGCCACAGATAAAACAAACTAAAACTAACAAAATGTGATCTGTTTTATGAGCAGACATTTGTCACTATCACCACAGTTAGCAAAATAATACTTGCTGTTTGTCTAACAGGAAGAAGTGTCACCATATCCTCATGTCCCTGAACCACTGGATGAGGAATGTACCAGCAACACTGACATGACAAGCACATTCTTTCTTTTTTTCATGCACACTGAGAATCTCTGTCAGAGAAAAGGCAAAAGTATCTCAAATTGTTATTATTATAAATTAAGGGTTTGTGAGAAACAAACAGTATTTACTAAAAAACATGCATTTGCATTTGGTGCATTATCAAGATGTCATGACTATGTGCTGATTAAATTTAGGAGTGGATTAAAAATGGTGGGTAACTCAAGGGATAATATATGTATATGCGCACGACACACACACACACACACACACACACACACACACACACACCATCATTTCCTCTAGTCTACGTTCCTGCACTCTCCACTCTGTACCTTGTTGTACAACAGCTCCACAGTCTGGGTCCTGGGCCACTTGCAGCAGGATTTCCTCTACATCTCTGTTTTTCCCTGGAGGGTCAACCAGCTTTGTGATCCGTTGCTGCAGAGTTCGGGGCAAAGCCATCAGCTGGATAAACTGGCCCTCTGGGCTTTTGTCTACCTGCAAGATGAAAAACATACCAAAGACTTGGTCATCATCAGACGCTGCAATACATCTATATTGAGAAATGTTCTATTCTAGAGGTTTTGCAGCTATCACATTTTATACTATTGAGAAACATTTTTTTGTTATTTTATTATTTTTTCCCACTAATCACTCTTTCACAAAAAAATGCAGCAGCCTACAGTTCACCACCAAGTGTTGAGAAATTAGGACTGATAGCTTTGATAGAACATTCAACCAATGACAATAGAACATGACAGATCACGTCCTCACTGCACTTTCTGCTGCTTATTGTCTCGTAATGACCAATAACTCCAGTTGTTTGCAGGTGTAATGAAATCACAGTCACTACTGAGCTGCTTCCACATCTAGTATGACCTTCTAAACACAAACTGGGTGTGGATGTTGCTTTACCTCTAATTTCCCCTGTTGTGGTTTGTAGACCACTTGAGGGCAGTCACGCAAGATGTTGCTATATAGAATCCGGAAGTGCTGAATGTTGTCTTTGACGATATTGGCCACCTTGGATTTATCCTCACCAATCACCATCCTAAAATCACCTTGATACATACAGACAAAACGTTTTAATTCACCTGAGAGGAGTGAAGCTGCCCTGAAGAAGGCAAAGAAATATTGAAATAACAAAGACGGACTGGGTCAGCTAGGCTTGCTCACAAAGGCGTCTTAATTTTCCTCAGTTGATGTGGCTGTGTGAGTTACATCCATTTACCAGCATAAGACAGACCAGCTATCTGCAGGAAAAGGTCTTCCTCGGTAAAACTCTCTGGCAGCATGAGGAAGGAGGCATTCACAGCACTCTTCAGGTTGGCCACCAGAGCAGCACGTAGCTTTCCATTCTCACTCTGCACCAGCATTTTCACCTGCATGTGCACACAGTACCACGGATAATTGTGGTATGTACATGTATTTATATCTTCTCAGGCATTTATAACACAACGCTTGCAGCGATTCAGTAAAACAGCTTACATAACCGGAGGAAAAAAAACGTTAATTTTACATTGCATCATATTCTTAACAGTCCAACTGAAGTCAATTCAGTTACTTTAAAACATTCTTGCAGATTTCATATAGACTGAATGTACTTGTGCACTTTTAAACAGCAGCTTTATACTTGTGATTTTACAATGAACATTTTAGGCATTTTTGATTTCATTAATCAGGGTGTGGAAAAGATAGCTTGCTCTCAACTGACTGAATAAATGAGATAAGAAATGTTAGGAAACAAGAAATTAAAAGACAGCACTAACTGGTTTGTGAAGCCGTCCTGACACATACATGGTCTTCCAGTGCATCAGGTCATCAATCAGAGACTCTGTACTTATCACGCCATATTTGATGATCTGAAAAAGGAGGGAGAAGGGTATGCGAGTTTGAACAGATAGCTAGATAGACAGATAGACAGACAGATACTTGATCCATTTCCAAGACAAATTCACAAAATACGCACACATTTTGCATCACCTTGAAACTGACACAGATCCATTATACACTAAAGTATGTGTCATGAAGTTAAAGCAGTGAAGGAGTTTGTGAGTGGAGATGTAGATAATTCAAAATACCGTAGTACAAGGGCAGAGGCTTCTGCCATTCATCAGCTTCCTCTGTCTTGATTTTGATTTCCCTTACACATTTCCATTCAAACTTTGTTTTGATGTCATGACTTCCTTTCAATGATTTTGTGTTTGTCACATAAACAATTACTCTTGACTAACCTTCCCATCCACAGGCACCAGAGTGTTGTAGTAGATCGCAGCCCCATATTCATTTTGAATGGAGCTGATCACCGTGGGCCCCAGCAGCTTCAGGATGGAGTAGTGTTTGCGGTTCTGCAGCAGATTCATGGTGTGCCATGTCACAGGATCATCCACCGCCAACACAAAGTCCAGCATATTCTTCTGAAAGATCGAAAAGGTGGATTTAGGAGTGGAACTTTGTTCATGCACACATTCATATAACTGGATGAGCTGCAATTCATACTTGACCGAGGTGGCATAAAAGGTGATATAAAAGTTACCGACTGTAATGTTTTGCCTGATAACATGCATTACAGAGGAGTAAAACTTTAAGATTTTTTTCCAGAATACTTTAGGGAAAACAATCATTACAATGTGCAGTGTTGGGGAGTAACCACTGTAATCAGTTGCATTCATGACGAAATATGTATGTAATAAGTTACATGGGAACTTTTACTTTGTTTTATGATGTTATTTTTAGGGTTATTACTGCATTCCTGATTTCCTGACATGTACGAAAGAGTTGAGAACAGTCATTCAAAATGTATAAAAGTCAATCAAATGTAATTAATTACATTACTTTGATCAAATGATTTAGTTACACCAACTTTACATTTTACACAGGGCAACTTGTCATTGTAAACAATTACATTTCAAAGTCACTGCTCATCAGATTATTCTTTGGCTGTTTGAAGTGAAGCACAAATGTTCGATGAAAGTCTGTGACGACGATGTATCATTGATTTGAAAATCATGTTCCGAGTCTTCCGGGTGTCACCTACCTCCATTTGACCTTGGCTGGTCCCATGCTGTTTGAAAACGCCAGACCCGTAGGCGAATGCTAAGCTAATGTCCTGGGGGAACTGGGACAGAACCCGTCGGTAAAGCACACCTGTGTTGTGCAGTGCCGGTAGAGACATTTTAAACTGGGTCGCAGAGCAATAACACCAGCTCGTTACCGACACAAAAACCGACTAACAACCGTGAAAAATGTGGAGAAACATCTCTGACGGAATGACACCGACCACAGCCGACCAAATGGTGGGTAGAGAAGCTATATTTTTTATTGTTGATTAATGTGCATTAGGAGAAGTACCGCTGTCCGATGGTGTCGCCTGAAATGTGCGTCACCGTTTGTCCGGCGTTCGTGGTGTCTCACGGGAAATGGCGTCAGTTGGTCAAACTGAGCAACAGTGAACTGTGAACATTGCTCATCACTGTAAACAGCCACAAAAATAATGGTCGTAGTGTGTATGTTCAAGCAACTAAATACGTAGTATGATCGATTACACATCTGGACGAACGGTGCATTGTTTTCCACACGGGAAGGGGGGACAAATGAATGTCCTGTAGCCAGCAGATGGCGCTTTATTTGCAGTTTTTCTGCAGTGAAAAATAACTCAACATGAAGCCAGACATTGATTCTTATTTATATATCACACGTTAGCTTGTTGATGTATTTTGAATGGATATATATTCCACATATTTGCATACAGATTATATACTGTTTTTGTATCTCCAGCATTGCACATACTGAAAAAAACTTGAATTGACTGATAATATATCAGAATAAAATGACTATCAACGCCATAAGCATGACAAAATGTTGCCACTGCATAAAACTGCCCCAATATTTGAAACTAGAAACACTAGAAAGTGTTGACATACTGAAGCAGAAAAATTCAAAAGCATCATCAGTTTACATCACTGGGCTTGGTGCTGAGATGTGTTTGCATGAATGAATACTGAATACAGATTTTTTGCTGTTGTTATACTGCACATAGTGAAACTGTTCGGGCTGAGAGAACTGCGTGTGTTGCCATGAAACATCTTTTCAGTCAAATGAATATTAATGAATCCTGACTAATAAGCTCACTCACTGGGTTAAAGTGTCTTATTAATGCAGACTGTGCTGAGGACCTGTTGAAGTGAAAGGCCATTTCCATACACAATATAATGTAAATGTTGAGTTAACATTTGTACCTCTGGAATGCCATTCATGCATTTTATTTTACCCTCCAGCTATTTTTTCATTCTTCAGTGTGTGAATATGTAAAGTCATTAGTATTGCGCTGATCATTATTTTACTCATAGTTTGATGAAAAATATGAGTGAAATTAATAAAAGGCAGTCAGTTCATGGCTGAGATATATATATATATATATATATATATATATATATATACCTCTCTATCCGTGGTATGAAACTATAAATGGAGATAATA
>CAAKHB010007930.1:294485-343660 GCA_901007665.1 Aeoliscus strigatus | reverse complement strand
ACCACACACAGGCGAGGGTGGGGTGGGGGGTGCTCTCTTTGGATTGAGTCATCGTGACTTGCCACTTGCCTTCGGTGTCCTTCATGTTATGCAAAAAATGTCTTTTGAGGAGTGAACGCAATTTGCAAGTCACCTTGTGTCACTGGATGACTGTCATATCTCTTAGAATTCTTGGGGGGGGGGGTTACAAGAAAATATTGCTCATTTATTTCCATGGTCATTGGTTGTTACACATCATATACACAGGGTGCTCCATCGACCCATCAGTATGTTTAAAATCAGTCTGTGTGTCAGACTGATTAATTCATTTTCACGTCCAGGCCTATCACACACACTGGCTGTGAATAATGTCTGAACGATGCTGGCTGACAGGATGTGACGCAACAATGTGCAGTGTCTGTATGACAGACAGACTCCCACAGAAAACAGATCAAATAGATCAAGCCGAGGTTAAATATGACAGAGTCAAGCTGCATTGTTGTGTTTGTAACTTGCCAAAGGAATGGGAAGAATATTTCAAAATGAGTAAAGCTGTGCTGTGGCAGAATAAAAACCCTTTAAGACTTTCATAGAAGTATTAGAAAGAACTGCATTTTTTTTCCTCTGCAGTCGTTTCGGAGTGTGGCTCAGACACGTGGGATTTTCTTCCCTCCTGAATAATCTCCAAACTGTTTCTCTTCTGTCATCTTTTTGCAAACTGCAGACACAGTTTTGTTGCTGTCTGCTCTGAGATAGTAAATGTATAATAATGAAAGCAGGTGAAGGGAGGAGATGTTTCCTTGTGAATCGTAAGTGAGCGAGAAAAAGACAAATAGCTCTAAGCCATGATCTGTAGCTGAAGACGGTGGACTATATGTGAGTTTCAGGTTTGTGTGCTGCCAGGAAAGGATTTGTATCTACAGGTGTGGTCAGCAAGTTGTTTCCCACATCACAACAAACACGCCAGAGAAATGCTTCATGTCCATGGATTGCCACAGTGTGCGTCCCCCGCCCCCCAATTTTCAAATAATATTTCAAGATACTGTTGTAAGGACACGAAAAAAGACAAAGATGCATCCATGTGTCCTCCTTGACTTCCATCCAAAAGTTAGCCATGATTCTTGTGGTACCCATCACCAGCTCACAGCTTTGTGCATGTGAGGCACCGTCCAACCATTATCAGTGACTGAACAGGTAGAATCCCCAGCACTTTCTCCCACTAAGAGATGCCGATATGCAACAGGACCATTCAGGCCGCTACAACTTTTGTTGCAACATTCAGTTCCACCTGGAATCTTTGGTCTGGGCCGGCTTATACGGTAGATGTGATGGTATTGTTCCGGCCTTTTTTCATTCACTGCTTGTACATAAACCTAAGAAAATATATAATTAAAATATATATGTCTCTCTGCCGTCATTTTAAGCTTCCGGATTCTACACAGGGTGACTAGCAATGATGGGTTGTCTGTATTTGCACTTAAAATAAAACAGAGAAGAAAATATATGAAAACATTCAGTAAACCAGAGAACTGGTTTTAACAGTAATATTATTGCTGTAGAAATAAAAAGGCTGAAGAATGGCTATCCCATGCCAGAGTGTGTTTATTCAGTAAGTGAGTCATTTGTTACCATTTAGTTGTGTACGATTTATTGTCAGACAGAGTTAATCAAGATTAACAGCTGTAACGTTATGTGTCCATCCCTAGTCAACAATAAACCACTATTTTACATGATAAGTACTGACAATGATGCAAAACATATCTTTTAACTCAGGATGTGAGCTTAGGCTGTCGACCCATTGCTGCCAATGCTCTGCTGGAGGTTTAATTCAGTAAACAGGCTGATACAGAAAAAGAAGACATGGATGAATTTCTGTCCTTCTCCTCCTCTCCGTCTGTTTTCTCCCTGGGCGGTTGCACCCCAGTGGCGTCGATTACAGGTCAACCATAACATCCATTCCTCCACATGCTTTCAACAGCACAGCACAGTCAAAGTAGCAAAGGATCACAGGAGGGCATCGAGAGGATGGTGGAAAGATGGATGGATGGGAAAAATGGCGGGAGAAGGAGGAGGGCCTTGCAGAGGCAGGGCGTATGGGGTTTCCACCTTATGCACACCAGCAGGAAACCCCTTTCACTGCTTGCACACGGCACAGAGTTACATAGCTGCAGCACGACACACGCAAATATTCTGTGATGTAGGAGGATGACAGGATGGAGGAGGAGGAGGCAAAGCAGGGGTAGGAGGGGGGCACCAGTGAGCGTGCCGAGTGAACAGGAGAGCAAGGGAGAGGGAGAGAGAGCGCGTGAGATAAGCAGAGAGAGCAGCAGCATCTCAGTGTGTTCAGCTTCCAGTACGATAGGCAGGCACAGTTGAGGGGGAAGAGCCGCTCATCGAAGGAACGACAGCACACCTCTTTCTCTCTCAATCGGTCAGACGCACACTGTACGTCACACGTTTGTAAGGAGGTGTGTGGCTCCGGAGGAGGAACACCACGCACACGATCTCGCTGGCTCCGCTGCACTTTGGAGAGCTGTCTGTTGAAGACTGGACCAGAGCTGCGCGCATCACTTCATCGCTCCATCCTGCTTTCCTCTCCTCTCTCACTGAAGCAGCAATCACTCGGACTGATATGCGCTCTGTCATTCATCTAACCTCTGATCAGAGCACTACTCTCCCTGCCTCTCTGTAACCAGCTCTGCCTGCCTCGGCTCTCACTTCACTCAGCCAAGATATCAAGAGATTTGAGCGCTAACTAACTGAAAGACCGACCTGTTTGACCGCAATCATGAACTTCCTTCGTCGCCGCCTCTCGGACAGCAGCTTCATGTCTAACCTTCCCAATGGTTACATGTCAGACCTCCAGAGGCCTGACCCACCTGCTCCCCCTCCCCCAACTGCCTCTTCCCCTTCCCAGCAGGGTGCAGCCCCTGCTGCCGCACCGACCGCTGCCCAATCTCCAACCAAAGCTCCAGGACCGTCCCCGGCACCAGCCAGCTCCCCGGCACCTCAGGAGCGCCGTCCAAGCCAGCTGGCTCAACAGCCTCCGCAGGCCCAGTCCTCTTCCTCCTCATCCTCTGGCTTCTTCAGCTCCTTCAGCTCCATCACCAACGTGGTCAAACAGACAGCTGCGTCTGCTGCCGGGTTCGTGGAGCAGTCAGCCCCCTCTTCCTCACTTTCCAAGAAGTTCAAGATCCTGTTGGTTATTGATGAGCCTCAGCATGAGTGGTAAGTGTTAACATGGACGTGACCTCTGGCGGGGCGGAGTTTGGAGGGTAGCCTGTGGCGTTGACTCTTGTTGACATGACACTGGAATGGGGAGGAGCTACAGATGGAGAACAAGTCTTTAATGCCATGAAACTTTATTCACAGCTGATTTGAGTTTGGATGGTTGAATGTGGACTGCCAATGATTTAAGATTCATTCTGAAATCACAATAATTTGTTGCTGTGAAACACACTTTATATCTCATGCTGTTCGTTTTGTTTCTGCGCTATATTTCTGATTTAAACCTTTTCTCCCTGAGGCGCCTCTAAAAATAGAAACAACTCTGACATCTAAACCAACACGACAGCTTCTCTTCAGGGGTTTGGATTCACACATCCACCACCCAGCACTGTCACCTGCCCCTCTTTATGTGAGGCTTCATGGCTGCCTGAATGTGTGTGTTCATGCAGATGCGTGCATGTGTGCATGCAAGCGTGTTGACGAGCAATGAGTATGTATATAATCTTTAGATGGCACAGGTGAGCTACTACTAAGTCACAGTTTTGCTCTTGTCTCCATAATAATAATGTTCTCCCCCTCGCTGCTTTCGCTTCCTGCAAATCCCATTTTCAGGACTATAAAGGTTTTTTATGTGGATGTTGCTGATGGATTTTACTGCTATCATCCTCTCCGTACACACTCATGTGACACTTTTGACCTTTTCGAATTAATGGGCATTTCGCAGTGTTGTTGTAAGGCATTATAGTTCAACGAGCCACATTGAAACTGAGAGTGCATACACCTGTAGGCAGAATCTCTAGGACGAGCAGTTGATCACTTATGCTCTTTGTGATAGTAAGAAGGAAATGATTGCGCCTTGACTCACACATTTAATGATGACAAAGTCTGCTGATGAAGACCATGTGAAGCTACATAAGACCCATGAATGCTGTCTTTTCTTTGTGGAATTGTTGGCCATCATTCGCAATAATGATTCTGCATGATGACTCAGTTTCAGACATTGTAAGAAAATAGATAGAACTTCTAGCTGATTTAGTGCCATGTGCTTTGTAGTAGCTCCATAATGATTTATTGATATCTGAATTGCACTTACACTGGAGCTCAAGGACAAACTGATGTTGATTCCATGTGAATGAATAATGTTTGCATCCCAGTCAGCAGAGGATCATCTGTATGCATATGCGTGCAGGGATGCATACATACACCACGAGAGAGGGTCTATAATGCTCCACAATATGGTAATCCTGCATCTTTTGCTGAGTGTGTTGATGGCGTATGATTGGATGGCTGTCAACCATGATGTGCTGACGTCTACTTGCGAGTCACGGCAACTTTCATTCTGAAGAGAGGCAACTAAATATATGGCTTTTCTTCTTCCTTTTACAAAATCTCCACATTAGACTATGACATGCAGAAATAAAGATCCTTGAAGTCAGAAAATGTCCAATTATATTAAGTATTTTATGTTATATTATCAGTCTTTGAAAGTAAAAGTTTATTATAACGTAAAATGTTGGATGTTTTTGGAAGTGATTTGTAACAATTAGTACAATATATCCAAGGTATAGCTAATACATTACTAAATCCATGTGGAAAAGTCTGTGTGTATAATTTACAAATAGACGCTAGGCTACACCACAAACACCAAACTGACATAACTGCCCGAGCACAACTTTCAGATAAACATACGGGCACTCGTTCGCACTCTGATTGGTGAATTTGCTTCCTGCATGTCAGACCACAGGACAAGACATTATAGCAACCTGCCATGATAGTTTTATTCAGAGCGAGATGAATAAAACAGTGGGCAATGATTGAAGAAATGGCAGTTGTAAAGTTGTATTGTAGAATGGTTTGTTTAGGCAAAAAATAATACGTAGAGTTTGGGAAAACACATGCTTTAGCACCTTAGAGGTGGCCAGCGCTTTTCATGAAGGACCTCTATTGGGCCTACTGGTGTTTGCTATTAAGCTCATGGAAAAAGGTACAATTCTACCCATATTGGTGCACATGTACGTTTGACTGAGAGATAAATATTAATATTAATTCCTCTGGGACTGGATGTTTGCAGATGGAGTGTCTACTAAATGATTTTTCACTAAAAGAGCAAAGCTAGATGCTTTTACAAATATTACATGGGAAATACTGTAGTCTTGGTTTGATAACTGATAAAATTAGTTTCTTATCAAGCGGATCACATTGGGATCATCTTCATCATGTGACCTCCACCCTTCATTTCACTGAAGAAGGAAATCAGAGAGTGCTTCTGCAAATTCATTCCAAATTTGCTTTCAATGTGTAATCAGTTGAAGGGGATAATGATGACTAACCAGAGGAAATTTCTGTTGCTCACAAATTAATTACCTTTTTATTTAGAGACGACAAATATCCAGCTTCTTTATCCAATCATGAGAAATAGGAAGGTACAAGAATAATCACATTTGAACAGCGAACCTGAGAGTTCAGCAAAATAATCTCAGTTATTTATTTGTGTTTTCTTAAATTGCAGTCCCACAATTTCAGTTGTAGGAATAGAAAGACATCCATTATAGGGAGCTTCTGCTGTACCCTAAGAGATTATGGGAATCGTTCCGTTTATAATTTTTCTCCCTTCATTAGCTCTTCCCTTTAGAGCTAGTTACTTAAAGAGCAAAGCAGCAAGGAAATATTTGAATCTTGAAGATGCTGAGAAATAATCTTATCTAAGATTAATATATCTGTAGAGTACTTGATCTGCAGATAGATCTGAAAAAAACTCAGTTCAAGAAATATTCAAAGAAAATAAAATCAAACAAACCTCATGTTCTACATTGTCATGCTGAGTTGTTATGTTGAAGCTTAAATCCAGCAATAAACCTCTAGAAGATGGATTATACACAAAAGGTTATACAAATAGCTGTATGTCTAAAATAAGACAATGAAGCTGTCAAATTCCCACCTGTCCTTCAAAATAAAACAGAATGCCTATGGGCATCAACATCTGTCTTTCATTCCTTTAAATATCTTTCATTTCTATCTTACAAGAAATTTAATTTGTGCATCATGAATATAATGCAACAACAACAAAACTGCATTAAACTGAACATGCATCTAAAAACAAAGAATCTTTGTTTAAATACGTTGTGGCAGGAAGCAAATATGAGTCTGTCGGGCTAAACAGCCAAATATCGACTGATTGTTTTCGTCCATCTGTGCTACAAAAACAGAGCGGAATGGGAGTGGAGCAATAAAGCTGTGAGATGAGAGAGTGAGTGTATTTGCAGGAGAGCCAGAGAGTGTGTTTGTGTTTGACTAACCTACATGAAGTGGTTATGTAACAGAGCCCATTGAGATGGCTGAGAGAAGAGACGTCCTCCAGGGCCATCGGGAGGCAGTACCTCATCGCTTTCTATTACCGTACTTTTCCCAGTGCTGAGTAAGGTAATTAATGACAGATGAAATTAGTCATTTGTGCATTACCTTAAACACTGAAATGTACAGTTACAGTTGACAGGGAAGCGTCGCAGATGAGATGGGGGATCTCCCTTTATAGCCGCATGCTTGACCGTATCTGTCCCACGTTCTCGACGTGTTTCGCCCTCCTCTGGCTGCCCCTCTTTGGCGCTTTTCATGACGTTTGTCTCCAGAGAGAGATAGAGAGAGAGAGAGAGAGAGAGAGAGAGAGAGAGAGAAAGCTCTGGGTGATGGAAGTGATGAAGAAATGAGTGGAGACATAGTGACTCAGCAGTTTCAGCCCAAAGGCCACATCTGCTCTCTTTCTGTTGCACTAAATGTCTGCGTCTTTTGCTCTTCCTGTTTTTGTGTCTGTTCGTTGATTGGTAATCTGCTGATGGTCACCCTGCAGTCATTCATTGAGCTCTAACTGATTGGTGTCTATACAACTTCATGCATCATGTTTCCTGTGGTTGCCCATGAAGTTCAAGGTAGTATTTCCTGACAGATGTAATGGAAATATGAAAAAATGCTATTTCAATTATTTCAAAGATAATGATTTTCCTTGACTCATGCTGCACCCCTCCAGTCAGTTAAATGAAAATTGCACAGATGCATAAGCACCTAAGCAGTTAGTAATACTGTCCATTACTAGTGGGGGCAGTAGTAAACACACACAAACACCATTTGTGTGGATCTGAATTCATCCAATGTATTCCCTCACTCCTTCTCATCAAATAAACCTCTAAAACCAACACTTATCCTCACCTCAAAATATGACCATTATCTTAACCATAAAAGCGCCAAATTGAGTCTCAAAACAAGTCTCAAAAACAGACTAAACTGGTCACTCTTGGTTTCAAGCTGTGAATATTTTGTAGCTCTAAACTGTCGTTACCAGACCAGTAACGTCGTCAGCTACAGAGAGAATACAGAAACAACTCCAAGGTAAAGTGTCCAATCTGGCAACTTTCGTGAATGTGATAGTGAGACAGCCACAGAGAATAGTTTAAAGTATTTTTGTTTTTTGTGTGTTACTTTGAACAGGCAGTGAGAAATTTCTTCTTCAGAGTGAGTTAAACAAAGAAATCAGCCTCTGAGGATTTCACGACACGTCAAGCACCTTGAATTCATGTCACAACTATTGCCTCATGGTCTCACATGGTGTGACCAACCAACGTCACCTCATTGATCTTGAGATCCACCAAAAAACGTTGGGAAGCCAGAGAGTCTATTAGAGTGGTGCTGAAGAGCGAAGACAGTGTGCTCAATCAACTTGAATATGAGGCAATATGTGAGGACAAAAATGGCTGCTATAGCTGAAACCAGCACCGTGATGGCACCGACAGAACCACACACCGACAGGAATTTCTGCCTTCATTAGCTGCGGGCTCGGTCTCTGGAGACTACACGATTAGTGGATGTGGATTTGTGTCACTAGCTATGTCAATACTTACTGAGAAAAAGAGCTTGCACCATTCAGGCCTGTGAGGATAAACAAATTGCCTTTTAGCTAATTTGAGCCTGACAGTTTCCCCAGCAGAGTATTCTCCTTTTTTTATGCACCCGGCTGTGGCAGACATTTTGCAAAGGAACACATACAAAATTGCCACACATTTTACACATGTGTAACACAGCCTGTTACACTCAAAGGATGAAAGAGGTTGTGAGGTTTTATTCCAGGAAAGGTTTTGTCTCTTGTTAGTTTCTTACACCTGTGAACTGTCTCTGACGTCATTTGGGGAACAGATGAGATTATGGTGTCTGTTTATGTCATGCATATTACATTGTCATGGCAAATAAACGCAGTGCACATTTGCTTTGATTTATAATTTAACTCAGTACCTGGCTATGGTACTGCATTATATCAAAAGATAAACAGAAGCAGACATGACTCTTATCACATCCTGGAGTGTCCTGACCTTCAGTCTGATTGTCACAACTGCCATCGAATGGATGTCTGCAGCCCTCAGACTATTGGAAGACATGGCACTTGTAAACAAGCAGACAACTCCTCATCTAGTCTGCAATGATGCATTTATCGCTGCTGTCTCAGCTGTAAATCTTTTAAAGAGCTTTGAATTGATTCTGTATCTTCATCTTATGGTGAGCCCAGTGATGACTCATCAAGATGTTTATCACAAGAAATCTGTTTTAGCATAAGAGATAAACCCGTGATAATGCTTCCCTGTATATGTGGATGCTGTAACAGACAATGGATCAACAGATGGACCTTCACTATCTGCTCCTCGCAGCAAAAAACAGAGGGGCAACTGGATGACACTATTTGTGTAATAATAGAAACAGCTGAACGTTCCTCCCCAGGCCTCTGCAGTACTCTGGAGATAAATCTGTTACTATGCATGAGACATACGCATGGTGAAGAAGGCCATAAATGAGACCAATCAGCATCACGACCTCTGGTGCAAATAGCCCACTGTTGCTATGGCAACAAGTCATCACCTTCAGTCATCTTGGAAATGTTTGACGGAAAGGAGACATGGCTATACAACACTACAGTTACAACAATATGCTTGTGAGATACTGATACCTACAATACTATATAGTGTGATGTCACATTTCACTTCATTCGCTGCACAGGAAGTTGTCTCTGTTGGAATTCAAAATGCATAGAAATGCTGCTGGGGTCTTTTCCACAAAGCAGGTTTAGTTCATCCTGAAATATGGAAAATTCTGCAGAATGTTCTTCAATTCAAATGTAAAAATCTGAATAACATTTTAGTGGGATTCATGATTTCAGTTTATTAACGTTTCAGGATTAACAAATTTATGTTTTTTGCATTCCAGAAAGGAGTTGCATTGTGAAGGAGCTCTTCTTTGCATCATTTCAGAGTCAGGGTTTATTTTTTTTCACATATCAGATACAGATGTGTCCACTAGTACAGAAAATAGTCTCCGCGCTGTCACTGAAAACAAATGCCTTCATAAGCCACAGCAACAACAAAAACATGTAGAGCAAAGAATTGTGCAGCATTATGGGCAATTAAATCTGCAGAGCAACAAGTAAGACAAATAGCTTCAAATCTGTTTCATGTTCTATTGCACATGTTCTACCCAATATATTGATGTATTTAATTAGTCTGTCTTCTGCTCTCTCCGAATAAATGAATGTATGTGGGTGTTACAGGGATTAGAACATTTGTGTCATTCTCCTTTTATTTGGGAAGCATCAGATTCAGACACAGCAGGTTTGGTACTTGCTGTGATAATATCAGCAGATGCATGATATAAACAAAAACATTTATCCAATTGTATCTGATTTCAGCACAGCAGTGAAGCAGCGGCACCAACAGTTACAGTTTTTCACCGTTTCAGAGCCCAAATGTGTGATTGATGTACATTCTTTCATTGCTGGTTACATTCTAAAACAATTGTAAGCAACAACAATATTTCCAACAAAAGAATAAGCAAATCTTGGAGGATATCTTTCTTCCATAAGTGAGATAAATGCAAGAGCTCCCCTGGCAGAGTTTGCACACCATTATCATATCAGCTGGACAGATTTTGAAAAACGGCTGGACAGAACCAGCAGAAGTGTATATGTAATAGTGCATTTGATGTCACATTCAAACCAGTTTTCACATTCACATTCATTCTTACTCAAGCAGATTGACATGGCGGCGCAGTGGTTAGCATTGTTTCCTCATAGCAGAAGGTACGTTGTTCGCTCACTTGTCTGGGATCTTTCTATGTGGAGTTTGCATGCTCTGCCCATGTCTGTGTGGGTTCCCTCCAGCTGATGTTCATTACCCATGAAAAGAAACATGAAAATGAAAATGTGAATTAACAGTAATGCCTTTGGGCTGGTTCCATAACCTGTTAATGACAGAAGTTACAAAATGTTGTCTGTCTGATATTTTACAGTTATTCCACTGTGTTCCTAGTTGCTATGGAAACCTGATGATTAGACTGCATTGCATTAGAGGCTATCACAACGTTATGGTTATTAGTGCACATTTCACTGCGCCCAACTGTACATTTGAATATTCTCACAGCAGATGTGTTTCCTTCATATTTTTTATGTATGAATATAAAGATGCTGTAGCCTCAGTGGAAATCAGTGTTCCCTGTGTCTAGCAGCCATTAGGTTCGACTTCAGCTGTACTGAAAGCACATGTAATTTGATAAGCTCAGGAGCAGTGCGATGAAATATCCTGACTGGGGGAGGGTTTTTCTCTGGAGCCCATCCTGTGTACACACACAGCGTTGTACCTAATGGCTCATTGTACCCATTCAGGGTGGATTTGTAATGTTTTGATTTAGGTAATCCAACTAAATTGAGTTAAATTGGTCAATATTTTGTCAGGATGACTCCCTCAAGAAATAATAATGTATTTATCATTTCCCCGTGATATTTATTTTCCAAAAGTGACAGTATGGAATTCAATTGTACTATATCGTTGTTGTTAGAAATACAAATTGTGGTTTGTGCCAAGTTTCAGAATATTCAAAGAAATTCCAATTATAACAACTCATATTACTTAAAAAAAAAACTTGTACATACTTGAGAAATGTACTCCTTGTTTATTTGATACTTGCAGACTAGCAAAGATTGTCACATCAGTAATTAGAGAGTATTTATTGCCTGACAAAGTGCAAAAAGTGACAAGAGGAACAAGCTCTTAGCTCAGGACAGTGATCCCGCCTAATGACTTCCTTTCCAAATCTGCGGTTGGGTGATTCCCTCAGGCAGACTTTTCATGGGCATTCTGGCATTCAGGAGAGAATATGAGCTCCAGTCTGCTTTTGTTTGTCTCCACTGAGCTACAGTCGATGTGAAGCAGCACTGTTAGTTTTGGAAACAGCTGGTAATCAGGGTAATCTGACAAGAAGTACGAGAGAAAATGGAGTGGAACGAGAAATCAGATACACAAACAATGACATGGCAGAAAGCAGACAGAAAGGAAACAAGGCAGCTGAGCAAAATCAAAGAACCTTGAGTCTCATGTCAAATTTATAACCAATTGGTGTTTATGGAGAGGCTGCATCCAGCAGGACTCTACATTTGTCATTATTTCTGCCGCTGGAACTGTCTGTTCGTGTACACAGCTCTCTCCTCTTGCTTTCTCACTTCGATCCACACAATCCATCCAGGAACCAGATCGTTATGAATCCAGTCTGAGCCTCTGCCAGCGCTGCTCAGCCCAGACTCCTCGTCAGACAGGACATTACATGGCACGTCATTAAGAGAATACTTTACATACTACTTATTATGTCGTAATACATTAACAAACGAAATACTGCAAACGTGGGAAAAAAGAATAATAAAAACATTTCTATCGACTTTCATACATGTTATGTGTAAATTGAACCCATTTGCAAATGTCTCCAGTGATACTGAATGACTCGGTGAAGGAATCTTTTGAACTAATCATTTTACTGAATATGACTCAACATACCGTTTTGCCCATCACTGCTGATGACACAACCTGATGTCACAATCCGAGTTCTGATGAAAATGCGATGTTACACCTACAGCAACAATAATAATGAGACAATTCTGGTTACTTTGTAAAAACAGACAAACAAAAGTTTCTCCATTAGATGAAAATGGATGAAAATCAGCCAGACTAACAATATGCAGGATATCTAAGAGGAAATTTGAAAACGAATACAGCCTTGACTGACTTAAAGTACACAGAGTGATATCACCAACCATCATCAACCAGCAGCACTAAATCACAAGCTCAGTGTGTGTGTGAGTGTGTGTGTGTGCGTGGGGGAGTATTCATCAAATAAAGTGTTTTGTGAAAGATGAAGTGGTCTCCATAAAATGATTGCTCCCATCAGTTGCCACAGTGACCTATCTTCCCTTTCTGCTGCAGACTGCGAGCTGTTGACAGACAACACCTGAGCTGCCACATAGAAAGTGCAGACCCTGCACATACCATATGACGGTGGTCAACGCTCAGCATCCTCTCCAGCCTCCACTCATGTGCTGTGTGCTGAAACCTGCAGTCAGTGCCAGTAGTAAGCAGTAAGAAATAAAATGAAATAAAAGAAATAAAATAGACAGTTACTTTATTTATCCCATGACGGAAATTTGCAAAAAATATATTATCTACAAACAAAAATCACATCCACAAACTCAAACTAAAAAATACAGTTTGTAAACATATTTAGAAAATAGAATTATAATTAACTAGGGGCAAATATATAGAGATCCAGCTTTAGTGCAAATGTAATTTGTATAAATAAAGAACATGACAAAATAGTATGCACAGTTGACAGATGACTGCTGGCAGTGATGAACAGATCGATAAAATATTTACTCATACTTTACTTAAGTTTTATTTATAAGAGAAAACCGTTAGCAATGTATATTGAATATATAAAAATCTGTACATGTTTTGGATGCTTGTTAAACAGAAACTGAATAATTTAACACCGTTAAAGGAAAATCTGTATGTACAAAACATATATTAGCTAGGTGATAACCCGCAAAGAATATCAAAAATGATTATATTACATGATACAAAATTATGATGATGATGATGATGATGATGATGATGATGATGCAGATGCTTCCCTGCTTATAGGACTTAAAGCCATGAGCATTTACTGGTTGGATTCCCAGCAAATTTTATATGTGGAGCTATACGTCACATACAATCTATTGACGTCTGTTTGTAGCTCTGTCCCAGGGGGCCTGAGCAGCTGAGCTGAGCACATAAAGGTTCATGCCTCGCCAGAACCATGTGACCAGCTCAGAGGCTCAGTTGTTATCCAGACTTAACCATAAAGAATGGCAAATCATTTTATTTTTCAATGTTTCCCTAATAATGTTGATTTAGGGCCTGAAGCTCAGCAGATCTTCATCATGTTAGATTGGAAAGTTCTGTTATTGTCACAGTAATGTGTCATTTTCAGGGTTCTGAGTGCGGTTTCACCGAGCAGAGAGAGATAAGTGTGGTTTTAGAGGGAAAGTACATCTTGAATATACAAGAATTTAGGCCCGGGGACGTGATGAGTAACAGAACTAATTATTCCCTTCACTGCCACTTGAAAATCCACTATTTCTGCCATTCCAACTGCAATATTTATACACATTGGTGTGACCCAGTGGTGAAGCAAAGAGGAGCCCTGGCCACAGAAAGCACTTGTCTCCACCGTTTGTATCTCTCCATCTGTGTCTCTCACGAACACAAACACCACACATGGCGCATACATGTAACTCATTATGACGTGTAGCTCTGTTGTAGGAGGACGTGTCAGACTGACAATATGGACACACTATCAACTGCAAAGGCCAAGTGTGAAATCACTTCCTCTCTGTATATACCCACACACGAGCCCTCGCAGTGCCATAGTACGTGATGTCAAACAAACCACCTAGAGAAAACACAGAGCACCCAACCCTTTCATTATTTCCAATCATGACTAATTTCTATTTGAGTGGTTAAGTGGCCGCTCTTCGGCCTCTTTTCAGATATTTTACAGTTTGACAGCCATTGTTTCAGCCCGTCTCACAGTTATTCATCATGTCTGTGTAACACAGACGCCATAGGAATCAACGTTAATATAAAAGTAATTAAGGTAATTGAACTGTATGTACTGTAGATGTGAAACAATAAAACAACCTTCTCAGAGAGTAATGACTGCTCCAACAGAGATTAGCAGGGAAGAATGGATGAGTCCGAGTCTTTTGTTAAATGCTGAAAACTAATTGCAGCGGCTCTAGTCTGTCTACATTCACCACACTTTAGGGAAGAAGTCACAGGACATGTTCAGTAAGCGCTTTCACCAAATGCCAAAAAGAACTAAATCCAAGGCATGTCGACATTTCGCCAGACACACTGTATGTGTGTGTGAGCACGTGCGGTGTGTGCTGCCTTTGAGTCGTGACCAGAAAATCTCCTCCCTCCTGAGCTCCTCCTCAACACCCACATTTGCTGCTGCTGACAAGGAGCTGCAGTTTATCCTGCTCTCTGTTTGTGTGTCATAGTTGGAAGGTACTTTACGTCCAAATCATGACATATTCACATGAAATACCCCTAAAGCATAATGAGGACATCCAGTACTGACCAAAAACGCTTAAACACCTCCATGTACCTGCCAAAATGTAATCATTAGACTGCGTTTAATATGGACATATTGCACCTCTATGTTTTACATATGACTGAAAACAAAGCCAAAATATCATAAATAAAGGTGCTCCCCTCATGTGCAGGCGAGGTTCTTGTAAACAGAGAATGCAATAGTGATGAGTAAAGCTCCAAACACAGTCAGTTCCTAACAGTTACAATTGCGTAGTATCCTGTAAATTTTTTGATCCACAATTCTCTAAAAAAAAGTCTATAAATGCCACTGCAGTAAAGACATGATCACACATACAGTATGTGTACTTCAGGTGCATGAGATTTATGACCCGCACTACATCTAGCCACCAGGGGGCGATTGAAGCCATTTGGCTTTACTTGCTGTGAACTCCCATGGTGTCCATATTCTTAACGCTGCCAACCTGTTCACCAACCGTTGATTGGAGCTCTGTGTTTTGCACAAGGACATTTGAACAGAGCTCTTGGGAAATCAAACCAAAATGGCGGTGAAGAATCTCTCATCAACACAACAGGTGTTGTGACACCTCGTCTTTCAGGTGGAGCAGCTTCTTTACAGTAAATTTTCTTCTCTGCTTTATCACTCGTCTGCTTTTGATTGATTTTGTATATTTGAATCCACTCTTTAAGCATTTATGAAACAGTATTATTAATCTATGTGTCTATGGTCCTTGGAGGAAAGTGTTGGTTCAGAATAGATGTTGTGCCCATCTTTGTTCATGTAACATCATAAAAGACAACCTTGAGGGAATGGATGATCGATGCTTTATGCCAATTCAGGCTCTTGAGGTTGACAAGTCAGCAGGAGGAATACGAGCATTTGTGACTGTAGGACAGTCAGGAGAAGACAGCGTGGGATACCGGACAGGCAGGGGAGATACATGACAGGCAGATACATGACAGGCAGAGGAGATGATGACCTGTGTGCCAACACTAGATGAAAAACATGAAGAGCTTTCACCTCCTTGAATGTGATGTCACCAGGTGTTAAACTGGCTTAAAGGATGATGGGAAGTATATGGAGGATAAAATACCTGCAAGGACGTGTGTTTGTTTACCAAAGTGAAAAAGAGGATTCTGGTTGAAGGAGACAAAACTGGGAGGTGAGCAGGAAGGAGGCTGAGACAGCAAGTGATGACAAATGAATACTGACATGTATTTTGTGTGTGTGTGTGTGTGTGTGTGTGTGTGTGTGTGTGTGTGTGTGAGGGAGAGAGAGAGAGTGAGAGAGAAAGAGATTTACAGAGAAAGACAGGTTGGCACTGAATAAAAAAACGGAAGGATCCACGACACGTGTCTCTACCGTCCAACTGAGCACCATGGCACATGACTGCCCTGGGGCTGCTGCACTCCGCCATGTCACGGCTCAACACACATACAGCATGAAAGACTAACAAAACAATGAGAGGGTGTGTGTGTGAGAGAGAGTGTTGGGGGGGGGGGCTAAAGGTAAAAGACAGAGGAGATGGAGATTGAGGTGTGAAGAGATGTCAAGCGAAGGATTGAGAGAGGAGGGGGATTGAGTGAAAGTGAGAATGCTATGCTGGCGAGGGTGAGGCACCCAGAGATCCACATCCAGATCCAGTTGAATAAACATGTCATACCACTGCGTTATGGCACTAGCTGTGCTGCCCCCTCATTTATTTCTGCACATGTGTTACTGTTCGATACTGTTCGATCCTCATCTCCCCCTTGCTCCACCTCAGTTTAAATTTATTAGTATAGCCCAACATCACAATTACAATTGTCTCGGTGGATATATCAGTGTGTCTCAATACACCCTCTGTCCATAAACCCTCAATCAGGGTGAGAAAAAAACCTCACCCTGATCACCTTTAATTTAGAGTAACCAATTAACCTGGCTTTTGGAGGTGGGAGGAAGCCGGTGTGGAGAGAACCCATGCAGACACAGAATATGCATGTAAACTCCATGGAGAATCAAACTACTATACCACTGTGCTGCCCAGGAATGTAAATGCGTTTTTTTGTTACTGTCCACAAGCTCGCTTCATTTATCCTTTGTGCCTTTTGTACAGCAACTGTGACAAGAGCCTGAAGTGAACGCTCTGTTTCCAGTAGTTAACCAAATGATGTTTCATGACGTGTCAGCACAGTTGTTAGAAGAGGTTTCTCTCTAGTGTGATGGAGGGAATGTGGAATATATTTGTGAGGAGAAGCCCAGTAGGTCCACCAATGACATCACAGCCTGCATCTAATCCACTCAGACACAACTCCAACTAAAAGACGGGTGTCCAAGCTGTCAGATTTCATTAATTCAGGTGGGGGTCAGTGAAAGTCAGTGCTGCTAGGGATTTTTATGAAAAAACACCTTTCATCAGCATCAGTACGACTCTATTTCTAGAGGACACATTCACAACTGAAATATACAGATGTTTGGTTCTTTCATATCATGCTGCCAACACGAGATGAATAAAATACCTTTAATCGTTAGGAACACTCATCTGTGCATTGTATCACTTTGTACACAGGACAGACTGACAGACTAAGATATGCAAATTTCAATGAGGAGACCGTTGGCACATTTGCTTTGCTCAGGCACCAACAGCATTGTTGTACTGCGGATAAAACTCGCAGCACAGCAGCAATTACACAAAGTAAGCACTAACAATAGTCAAGGGCGTGTTTTGTGTTTGGTGTGTTGGTGCAGAAACAGCCCGAGCTTCCTGCTTCTGGTGATAATAACCTGACATTTCAGGGAGTTACTGGCAAAAATCTTCAGCCTTTCCACAAAATATGAGCAAATGACGATTTAACTTAGAATTGGAGTCACTTAGGTAGGAGATGAGAATGGAACATTCATGTAGCACAAATGCGAATTTAATTTCTGCAGTGAAATGAAAACTTACACCTTGCTTCACAACAAGAAGGTCCCTGGGTTGATTCCTGACCTGGCACACATTGCTTCATTTCCGAGGTGTAACATTCTCATGTGTGGATTCTTTTGTACGTATATGCATTCGAAATGATGATGATTTAATATAACAAGTTAAGACTAGCAGCTTGATATCAGTGTGCACAGAGATTTTATTAATATGTCAGCAGGAATTCACCCAGAGTGTACTAACTTGAGCCAAAGGGTAAAACTTTGAAATTACCAGGTGATTAATGTTCAAGCCGTCATCTATCATCTCAAACGTTTGCATTACTTCATCAGGGACTCTAATTCTAATGGGGCTCGTGTAGTCACACTTCTTCCGCTGATTCAACAAGCCTCATTTTTTATCATAGTTTCACAGGCGCCGCCATTAACATTCCAGTGAAAGTTCACCTGTTAATTTCCTCTGTGTGAATCCACCTCCTGCTGGGTCTGCTGGGGTTAAAGTCTTCTCCTGAGTTTTACCCTCACTGAAAACACTCCTAAAAGAATGTTAAAGACCTGGCTTAAGGCCAATACCCAGCACTGGGAGAATATTGATCGTATTCCTTGCTGTGCAGCCATTAATTGAAAGCCAAAGCTGTCATCAATGTGTTTTCTTCAGGTAAAAGTTGGAAACCTGACTTTTTATTGGGTCTGTTAATTGGGTTAGGTGTGATAGAGGAGAGCAAAGTGCTGTTGTAAGATATCCTCAGGTTTTAGTTGCTTCTTTAGTTGCTAACTTGTCTTCTGTCCCAAGCTGGTCACCAACTTTGTCTATCTGCCTTTCAGTGGCCTGTAGCTCATTACCAGAGCCTTTTTTCCTTTCCAGTTCTCTGCAGCAGCTGGAAAGTACTCAGAGTTTGTTTTAGCCCAACATGATTGACGTGTTCCACTATACAGCTCCAGCTTTACTCGGATCTACTTGACTCAAGTCTATATAGTTTGGTACCAGACACATCGTTTTTCATTACAATTCGGTACCACCCCCTGCAGATATCACAGCAACTGCCATGACTGAGTTTTATACACGTTATAAACAATGTAGGACATGGAGGCGATGATGAACTTGCTGCTCTTTTTGTCTCTTTTGTTCTCACCAGCCACATTGTACTTTTTTTTTGCACATCAGCCATGTTAAATGAGCATGTGATGGTCGCTGTGTTGCTATTGCCAGTATTGAGATATTTACTAATACTGGTGTCTGTGGACTTCATATTTTAGTATCACTCAGCTCGCTTGGAACCTCTCCAGAGAAGGAACCAAACAGAGCGGAAGGTGCCAGGTTCTATCCCTAATGGAAACACAAAAAAGCCAAGTAGAGTTGAGTTGAGTAGCACTGGAACAGTATGCTTCAGTGTCAAACTACATACGTATATTCCATTAAAGTCTGTGACTATTGAATATCAGAATGTTCATAATGCCCCAGTAAAACAGAACATACGTCAGTATCGACAGATTCATCTCACCAGGGTCACAGTATATTGGCCAACCAATACAGTGAGCTGTGGTGTGATGATAAGAGGAATGATGGATGCATAGATGCACCATTGTTTAAACGTTTCTCCCCTGCACTGGCTTTTCCACCATCTTTGTGTCTCCCTTCATGGATACAACACACAAGCATCATATAAAGCAAACAACAAATGGGGTGATGACAGAAGTGCAAACAGCTACACTATGATGGTGAAAATGTGTTTGGGGAGATTAAGTTAATAATTTATATGTGTTGACACGTGTGAGAGAGAAAATGTTCCTCTGCGAGGTTTAAAATTGTGATGATACATTTTCATTCAGTGAATTTAGATCACAATGAAAGAAATTCCTCTGATTTACAAAGTTGTTTTTTTTCTTACCGACACGTTCTCGATAGAGGATTTCAATACTTTTTTTGTTTATTAACCTGGTGTCTTAGCCTGGTTTAGCTTAGCTTAGCTTAGCTTAGCTTAGCTTAGCTTAGCTTAGCTTAGTAAAAGCAGTGGAAGCAGTTAGCTTAACTCCACCAAATGTAAAAATACAGACCCAATAAGATCCAAATACTAGCTTCTCTTAAAATCATCACTCAGCTAAATATCCTTGCACACATGCTTTTCACTTCTATGAATGTGCTGCGTTAATATTCAGTGCAAAAAAAGATGAAACGAAAAGATGTCAGAAAATAGCTTGTCAGACATCTGGATGAAGTAGACGTAAAGTCCACTTTTTGCCAAGTGACAGCAGGGTTGTCTCAAATGATTTATCATCGCTCCACTGAGGTCCAGACAGACAATATACCACTACCATGCAGCACAATCACCTTAGTTTCACCTTGTTGAAGATGAATTTGTGTGGCTGATCGTCCTCCTGCAAAGATCACAGGCACCATTTTTTAAGAGTGTCTTCAAGCTTGCTGCCTCCTTTTAAGTACATCTTCCTCTTGAATCATCTGCCCATTGCAATTCTCTGAGAGCGTCTGTTTTTTCTTGCTCTCTTACACATCAGTAACTGATCTGATTGGATTCATGCGCTGCACAAACTCTACATGCATCTTTTCGGGGGCCAGATCATTAAAACTAAGAATACACATCTCCTAATCATAATGGCCCAAAGTGGATCAGGGGGCATCTGCTCCAAGAGGGCATAAGGTTCAACCAGTGACGTGAGTTGAGGTTCATGGCTGTGAGTAACTCAACACTGACAGGTCAATTTAGATGCTCAGCTTTGTTTCTTATAATCCAGGGTTTGGACTCTGATACTTCTCCTCCTGCTGATTTGGAGCAGAAAATGGGATTTCCTCCATTCATATTATCTCCACTGTACATTAAATTGTATGCAGTCTTTTTACCGAGTTTTTTATTAGTCTTAAGCAAAACAATGTTGATCGCCAGAGAGGAATCACACTAAAGCAGAGAGATTTGAATGGAGAAGCATTGAGTGAAACTACTAGAAATGAGTTATTCATTAGTTAGATATTAGCATAAATTAGACTGCCAGTCAATTAACCAAGATCAGTCCTCTGTGTCAGCTGCATGTGTTTGTGCTTTTCTACACAGATGCTGAGTGTTAAAACAAGTCAGTTATTGATTTTTGTGCCAAATATTCAATAATGAAAAGAAAAGTTAATTTCCGGTCAGTCCCTATTAGAAGCCTTTCTAACGCAACCAACACTGTGCAGCAATGACAATGACAGTTCATGGTTTATTATATAAGTTAGACACTGTACAGGTCAGGCAGAGAGACTGGGTGACACAGTATATGATGCAACAGACAGGAAAAGCATCTGTTTGTTAATTGAAAATAAAAATGGCCCGAGAACAATTTCACTTATCATTCATCATAAAAGCATTTGAATACCAAGACCTCACCCACCTTCATCCCCCTGTCACTGTTCAGCTGTGGGAGACTGCAGGAATCTAGTCAACCAGCAAATTATTTTCTCTCACAACTTGCCATGTTTAAGCAAGTGGAATCATGTCTCTCTTAATAATCTACATTATCTCTCTTGTGTAAAAATGCCCTTTCAAAGAAAAGTAAGAGTACTGAATGTGTGTGTGTGTGTGTGTGTGTGTGTGTGTGTGTGTGTGTGTGTGTGTGTGTGTGCAGGCTTTTATACCACTTTTAATCTTCTCTCAATTACAGGGGCTTAATCATAGTAAGTTGTTATGTCAGTAAGAAACCATCAATGAGAACATTTGGGTTGCCAGATTGCAGAAATCCGTCTGGAACATTTGGGTTGCCAGATTACACAAATCAGTCTGGCTCATTTGGGTTGCCAGTGGTGAGTAACTTCAAGTTACTAACAAGTTGCTATATTGAACTTGATGATCTTGATGATCAAAGGTGCTGGTCGAGGTATGAATCCAAAGGTATTGTTGGACTTGTTGCCCCTGGTATTGTATGATTCAAACGCAACATGGGCCTTTCAAGTAAGAGGAGGGTGCAGGAACCCGTGTTGCCACATAGCCCAAAGAGGGAGGTGCTGCAGCCTCCCGCACGGCAGCTGAATAATTCAAGCGACGCCTTCACCTCAGGGAAGCGTTCCTGATCCAATACCACTGATTTGAAGCTTTGTATGCCATGCATGTTCAGCCAGCACAGAACTCTGGCACTTCCAGCAGAAAAAACACACGTCCAGACAAGCAGCTAACTGATTAGATGGAAGTGTTGAGAAGAGCCCCAGGAATCATCCGCAGACTTGTTTGAAACAGTATGCTGTATCGTTGTGTATGTCCAATATCAACATGGCCACAAAAGCTGAAAAAAATTAATCAAATTTTCTTCCAAGACATTTGGACTGCTCAAACAGTTTTGGTGCACTTCATCTCAGTCGTTGGAGTCTTGATGAGGAAAAACTGATTTAGACTGAGTCCAGCCCTGCAATGTCAGAGTGCCAGAGTCATATAGTTGTGCCAGGAGGGTAGGATGGTGTGGAATGGCATTCTGAGGAATGTTGTGTCTCCACCAAGGTTCATGTAATATTTACTAAGAAATGACTGAAAACAGCCAGAGAAAATCCGCTGATCCGCTGACCTGAGTCATGGCGTGGGTTCAACTGCAGTTAGCTGCTTCCTGCAAAACAGTTTGCAAGGACACCTTCCAAACGAGTTATTTCTCTAAAGAGTTATTTCTCAGGACTGAGACGGCTACTGTCTCAAATTTAATATTTGAAGAGAAGGAAATGTCTCATACCATTGACCACAGGAATATAGAGTATTTGTGTTCATGTCTGCTACTGTATGTGAGAATGACAGCTCTGCTAACGTTCCTCTGCTGGTCTTACTTTGGAGTCACTGAGAAACACGTCTTTGTCTTTACTTCAAGAGTTGTCTTGTGTAGAAAACATATATTTGTCTGTGACATTCTAGGAACTGTCCTGACTCACAATGAAGATTCATTTTTTACTAAACTACATACCAGTAATGAACAGAGTGGATCTCCAGTCGATCTAATTTAGTACCTTTGGTGTCATAACAAAGAGATTTGTTTAGTTTAAACATCTTATCCTGTTTAAATTTAAAATATCAGCATGTTTGTTACTAGAAGAAGATGGCACACAGTACAAGTTTCAAGTCTGCCAAAAGAAAGCCCCATCAATAATCATCACTGAGAACTCTTTTGGAATGATGCATCTGTAAACCTCTGTCAAATCAATATTTAAACATTGTCTCTCCAAAAGTTAACTGATAATGCAGAGCAAGAGTAGTTTCATATATTCTTACATGATTAGTGCATTATGTCACACTTTAACAAAGTCCACTCCACTCTCTCAGGTCCAAAATTTAACAAAACAAAAATAAAAGTTTGCCCCATAATGTACCATTAAATTCTACTAATGTGAAAGTAAACCTCAACGGTGGAGGGGCCAATGTCACAGTGCTACTCATATTTATACAAATGTTTAGTGAAACAGTAGTCCAGTATGTGGGAGGTGTTTTTATAATATTTTTGTATCAATTCTGCTTCAGATGCAGATTCTCATTTACTTTTATAGATCAAGAATCTATAATCTGATCCTATAATCTTTTTGTCAATTCAAGAAAAATGTGACAAGAAAAGCAGGAGCACAGACAAAGAACATGGTGATGTTCTATCATGTAGATGAGCCTGTTCAGTTTATGCTCTCGTATGTGATGAGGAATCCTACTAAAACACATTGCAGCCTTGTGGACACTTTTATTGTCATTGATCCCCTCGTGTGCGATGCCCTCAACTGTTTTTGTCTCTGTTTTTCCTCCATCATCTGTCCTCCTCTCTTCACTCCAGCACATTGATTAGACAGGTTGAATCTCTGCTGTCTATGTTCATCTCAGACTGTCAGACTCCATTGATCAATAAACTGGGGTCACATCAAATGATCCTGACGAATGAGTGAAGAGAGCTCAGCTGTTGGATTTATACCAGTACAAAGCGATATGTGGGTTTGGTTTTAAAAAGAAACATCTCAGATCCACAAACCTGCATCTTTGTACAATGTGCCGCTGTTGGAGAAATACTGTGATTCCCCCTTTTTTTGACATTTTCTTGAAGGGTGCTTAAATACAAATTACACCAGAAGAGATTGTTTACAACTATGCATCAAAAACAACCCGTAACTGTTTAACAAGACTGAAATAAGAAACAGATCAGAAGAAATCCTGTGTTGTAATTAATTATTGTTATATTTACTTGTTGTCCCCTGTGTTTACATGGTTGTGCACTGTAAGCTGCTGAATGTGGAATCTTGAGTGAGGTGATTTGAAAAGTGTTAAGTTCAGTTGATTTATTGTTGTTGATGGAATCTAGTGATATTGCTGTTATTGTGAGGTGCTTGTTGATGTTACTCCATCACACCCTCACCACCTTCATCCACAGACGGTGTGATCCTAATGAACCCCACTAATGAGCCAGATGCTTTGGTGCTGCACGACACAAGGTCCAAAGAGATTATATGGAGCAAGTTATTAACATGTTTAATGGCAGCACTGACAGGCACCGGCGCAAACTCATTTTGATGTATCATGATACAGGCTCAGATGAAGTTTCAGAACTGGCTGAGGTGGCTGTGCTGATACAGACTTTAATATCTGCTGGGGAAAATGTGCTTTATCTCATTGTCATAAAGCTGCAGCTGGAGCACAAATGTGAGGAAAGTGGATTTAAAGGATGCAAAGGGTATGTTTTTTTCCCACTTACAATCTCTCTCAGGGCTCATGGCTGTGGCTTTATTTAGCAGCTGTAGTGACGCAAACTCCTCATCCACTCACAGTGTTGAGTTGAGGGAAACGTCCTGGGTTTTTGTTTTTTGAGCTGTCTGTCTGTCTAACCTCCATCTGCCTGGACACATGTACGCTTGTAATCTGATTCTCCATCACTCTGGCGAGTGGCAGCCAACATAATGGAACTCAGTATGACAGCAACTGCACAGTGGATGTTACAATACTGCAGCACTAATCTGCTGCTGTAGTTACAGTTTGTGCAATATTACATGAAAAAAGTAAAGACGCCATTAAAAATGCAGGCATCCATTTTCTCTCTTGTTGTTTCCACTGGGAGACTGAAGGCCAGTAGAGGGCAGCATTGTCAACTGAGAGCTCATGAATGGAAAACTATTTTATTAATGAAAATCTCTTCTCTTCTCTTCTCTTCTCTTCTCTTCTCTTCTCTTCTCTTCTCTTCTCTTCTCTTCTCTTCTCTTCTCTTCTCTTCTCTTCTCTTCTCTTCTCTTCTCTTCTCTTCTCTTCTCTTCCAGGGCCAAAGTATTTCGGGGCAAGAAGGTCTTTGGGGAGTATGACATCAAGGTGGAGCAGGTATAAAATAGATTTTACTGACTCATGCAATAGAATGCTATAGATGCTATAGAATTATCACTTATGATCTAAATATTAAATAACATTACATATTTGTTTCCATTAAAAATGTCTTTTTGTTGTTATCTGAAAGGTTATCTGAAAGGTTTAACCAGTATGTAATACACTGGTAAAATTGATATCACAGTGGTGTTTCGGCACATACTACAGTACCTGTTGTCAATATGTAAATATATATTTTCATATAAATATAAAACTATGTCACTGTCATTTTGGTTTCCTTTTGGTTAAACAATCAAACCAGTACATACTTTTGTAATTCTTGGTTGGACTCATTTCTTTAGTTTCATCCAAGAGTTTCACACCTAACAGATGCTGACAGTTAAATTACCTCACTGACACCAGAATAGACAGCGGAGGAGACGGCAGTCGGCAGCTATGAAGTTCCTCACTATGTTTGCAGCCGCACCAAAGAGCAGCGTGCATCAATTATATTATTAGAGTACTGATATAATTCATGCATGTAGTGCTTTTGCAGTCCTTTCTGTGCCATTAAATATAAACTTGCATGCAACAGATGAAAATTATTGCAACTATGGCAAAGAAACACTTGCACAATAACCTTGAAAATAAAAATAGAACCACCTGCTTCTTTTTATTATACATCTAATAATGTTGTATATTCAAAGGAGCAAAATTTCAAATAACTGAACTGTTGTCTCTCCATCCTCTCAGGCTGAGTTCTCAGAGATCAACCTCGTCTCACATTCCAATGGAACCTGTAACGTGGACATGCAGGCCGTCAGGGGCGGCAACAAAGTGGTCAGGTCAGCGTCACCAAAGCTCATCCTCTGCATATCTGAATCAAACGACACACAGATGACACAAGTTGCTATGTGGTCACCATTCACCGTTCCTGCTGTTCAATACAACAAATACAACGCAGACATTGCACTCATAAAAACAGGCATTTACGCACAAAGTCCTTTGTATTTATAAGTATTATGTGGTCGGAAAAGCTGATGATGGTTCAGCACCGACAAAACGACTTTTTTGTCTCAAGCACAGAGATGTTTTATGTATGAAAAATGCCATTATGATGTCACAATGTTTGGAAGAAATGTAGCATTTGTTTCAGTAAGCAGATGAGAGGTGTGTGCTGCCCCTTTCCTAACAACAGCAACAGGAAGTGACTTCAGTTGGCAAATACACAGTATACAAACGTCACCTCCAGCTGTTTATAAGTGGGCCCTTACTACATTTACATCACTCAGTCCCTCAGAGGAAGTCAAACACTACACCATGTGTACGATTGAAATGATGATGGCCTCGTGTGCTCAGAGCAGCAACAATACTCACAGAACAGCACATAAGCTGTTTGTAAAATGTGTGCATAAGTCAGAAGTATGTCACAGCACAAACCACAGTGACATAAATTCAGTGTCCTAGCTAAATACTGACAGTAATTACAGAGACTGCCGCTCCCACTTCTGCCCAAGCAACAAACCAAACAGGAAATAAACACAATAGCAGCATGAATTTCAGTCCTGTGATTATATTTATGAAGGGGCAGGACAGCACACACTCAAACAAACAAACAAACAAACACATTGCTGCGGCCTGATGTGGTGAGGAGTCTGGGTGGAATCTACAGAAAGATTCATCTCCCTCGTTCCTGAGAGGTCCATCCAGGTCTGCAGCAGCATCACGCATTCTGTGTGCAGCTCATCCTCCTCAGAGGTGGTCTCATGGCCTGTCTGTGCAAAAATAAAAGGGCTTTACACCATGTCAGACTGACCTCAGACATTTTTCTTTAGAATACATTCTTTCCGCACAGTGTTCATTGATTCCTAGTGATGAACAGTTCCAAGCTGCCAGGTTAATTGGCCAAGTGTGTGTGCATGCACATACAAGGAGTTTACTTTGCTCTGAGCAGAATTAGACATAGCAAATAATCCTCCAGTAAGGTAAAGTAAATGAACACACAACAGGAGGAAAAAAAAATCACAAATAAGGAATGAAAAACAAAATGATTAGACAATCGATATGTGCAGAAAAAGCCAAACAAAAATCAAGGGCTCTTCGAGTGGCCTTCTGATATTCATTAAGTTTCTAAAAGGAAAAAGACTTGGTACAAAGTATGTAAATGTAATTCAACAGTATTTTCAAAGACTCCATCTGAAAGAGCAAATGCAAAACACATCAGCCTGTGATCTGAGACCTATTTGGGGTTTAAACATCAGTCAGCGGCGTCTTCTTCATGGAGGTTCAGCACGCGGCAGGGAGGCAGTTACTTTGTGTGTGAATGTTTTACATTGCATGCAGCAGATGGACCCTGCAGGGTATTTTTTGGCTCAAACACTCATGCTTAAGTAACAAAAGCAGTTCAATATACTTTAGTTATGTGAATCCTCGTCTCTTTCCCATTCACCAGGGATGTATGAGAATGAGCTGACAGACAAATCATTTCTCAAAGGCAAACCCGGGATGACCTTGGTGTCGGTGGCAGAAGCCGATTAAAATAAAGGGTCAGCGTCCGGCTGCTTTTCACTTCCTACAAGTAGTAATAAAGAGATTACAGTCACATAATTGCTGTGATCTCCCCACCAGACTCGTTGTTTGGGGTGTCTGATTAGTATTCTCAGTGCAGAGAGAGCTGGTGGTGTTCACACTGAGCCAGAGTTTTCTCCCTTTCTCTCTCTTTTCTCTCACACTCTCTTGTACATCTCTCTTACACTGTGTTTATTCTCCTCTTCTCTCTCACCTCTCTCCGTGCTCGCTCTTTCCTCACATGGCCTGACTCTCATACACACATGCAACAGTGACAGAAATCGCTTTTGCACCAAGCTGGGAAAAAACAAATCTGTGGTGTTCTTCCTGGTCACATGTTGTTTCTCTCAGCTCTGCGGCCACAAGCGTTCTTCTCCAGAGAACCACTCTTTTACAAAGTAAAGTCTACAATTTTTCAAAAATGTGACACTTCGCAAAATGTAGTCTTGGTGACTTTTTCAGAGAGTACATGGAATTATATGTTTTGCCAGCCAGATTGTCTCTGCACCATATTCATCCACAATCACTGAGCCTTCAGAAGATTGCAGACCAGCCTGGACCACTTTGACAACCACCGCATTTGTTTCACCCCCAGGCAAGATGTGTAGGAGATTCCAACTATCGGTGCTCATAGTTATTGTACAAGGTCACTGGTTCTCTATTTTAGCGGATTTGAGAGCATTTACTGAAGTGACAACTATTTCTAACATGAAGTGATATGTATGCATATGCATGTATGTGAGCGGAGAACGAGAAGAGAATTCAGGCCTTCCATCCATGTGTCCCCCTGTGTAGTTTTGTGCCATGTACCATTTGTCTAACCTCTCCATGCTACAAGCCACAATTCGTGTTAAGTTAACGGCATCTGCTTTTTTTTCTGACTGAGTCAAACACTAAAATGTCCATCTGTTGACGATGTTCACCTGTCTGGCTGCACAGAAGAGCTGATGGGTGCAGGTTCTTAAAAAACAGTGACAGGATGTCAGGATACACTGACTGATCCTTCAACATACACTGTATTCATCAGCTGATGGTTTACTGGCAAAAGCCACAAAAAGTTGGAGATCCAGCGTTATGTTCCAAAGCTTTGCAACATACTTCCTACATCAGGGAAACTAGCTCTACAAATGTTTTTAAGACAAAGCTTAATTTTCTACACGCACCTTTTAACTAGTTTACGCCTGCACCTCTGCAATACTGTTTTAATATATTTTAATGGTCATGTCGTAAAGCACTTTGACCTGCATGTGTGTATGAAAGGAGACATAGAAATAAAGTTTGTTATTCTTGTTGTTGTTGTTATCAGCCTATAGAGAAAGTTATTTTTCATGAAAATAATCCTTCATATTACAGTCATGGATGACAAGATGATGCATTTATCCTTGTAAAGGGTCATGGTTTATTGTCAACTCATGTTACATTGTGTTTAATAGTAGGTCATGTTTAAAAATCCTCATGATTTTAGCAGCCTGAATCTATAAGCACTTTTTCCATGAGATGGTCAAAAGCAATTGTTCACTTTAGGTGATTATGTTTTTAGGTGTTTGCAGCTGATGTTTTAAGTGTTGCAGCTGATCCATTTAGTTGTTTTGTTCTTTCTCCATCTGTTTTTGTACTCTAACATTATTCTGCCATGCTGCCAGCCAGCGTTGAGCATCTATTGTCTCCTCCTGCAGCCTCTGTGGAGCCCAGTCTGTCAGTGTTCGGTGTCATTTGGCCTTTTGCCTTCTTCATGCACTAACATCTGCCATCCAAAATGTCTGCGTCTCGTCAAATAACCAGGGTGCTGCCAAACACCTTTGACAGTGCCCAGACTGCGCTCAATGATCATAAAATAGAAGTCTGTTTGTGAAGCAGTGGTATGATTCACTATTGTGGGAGTGTCCCGCTGGTTCAAGAAATGAACCGCGTCTGATACAGATATATTCCTGTTTTTGTTTTCACTTCAGGTCTTTCCGGCCTGACTTTGTCTTGGTGCGGCAGCACGCGTTCAGCATGGCCCAGAACGAAGACTTCAGGAATTTAATTATCGGTCTTCAGTATGCAGGTGTCCCATCTGTGAACTCTTTGGATTCCATCTATAACCTCTGTGACAAACCCTGGGCGGTAAGACGTTCACCACCGCTGCAACACATTGCACAGTGTGTGTGTGCCACATTGAGCTCATCACCAGATTGTATTAAATGGTCATAAAACTCTTTTCAGATTTATTGTAAAGGTTTTGTAAATTGGTCCAGTCCCTATTTATAAAAGCACAGTGATCTGACTTGTTTATGGATCATAGATTAGGTTATATGTATTGTTGGATTTATGACAAATATCCAACTACCTGGAACTGACACCTTTCATTTCCTTGTTTTGATCCAGTTTTCCCAGCTGATCAATAATCAGAAGAGGTTGGGCTCGGATAAGTTCCCTCTCATTGACCAGACATTCTACCCCAACTATAAAGACATGGTGAGAGCGTTTATCTTCCTGTTTGTCTTTCTGTTGTAACAAACAAAAAGTCTGTGACACATTATTCCATTGAGGCATTTTATATACAATCTTTTTTGGTACATGTAAATAAAAAAGAAGAAAAAACTCTATTGAGACAGAAGCAGACATAAATACAAACCCAAACAATTCTTACAGTATAAAACAAACAGAAATTATTGGATAATACTTCACTGAAGCCATTCTATTATGACACAGTTCTATCACATTGTTTTTGACTATTATTAAAAAGTACATATCATGCAAGCATGTCACTGTTAAAATATTACTGTGATTGTGAGTGTTACATCGTCTTTAAATAGTAGCATCATGTAGATGTCACGTGTAATGTGTATGACTTCAGCAAAGTAATCCAGTAACAAGTCAGAGGGTGAATGCTTTCACTTCGTTCCTTATATTCAATAAAAGACAACATCACTTTAATCACTAATTATAGGTCTTTCACGACCAAACCAGTTAACCTCTTGTGCCAAAAATCATACTATCTATAAGTTTAACATAGAGAGGAATCCACGTCTTGTGTTTACGGGGTTAAAAAAGGTGACCGAATCTGCTACAAATGAGACTCTACAAAGGAAAGTTTGATGTTAAACTCATTTGATTTTTGGCACAAAGTTTAATTCAGACAAAAATAACAAAAACACAGGGTAAGAAGCTCTATGCTACAAGTTAGCCTGTAAAATGTTAATTCTCAATGAATACTTAATGAATATTTACACTCAAGAATTACAGTCACGGTATATATTTTGGGAATGTGTCATGTTCTGTGTCTTTATACATGTTTTCCGTTGCATGGGACAGTTAGTTATATGTGCAATGCTGCTGCAGTGTATCTGCAAAGCCTCTGTGCAGGATTTGTATGGAAATTGCAAGGTTGTGGAAATATGTTTTAACTGCTCAACATGTTCCTGTCTTAGGAAACATATTGATCCACCGTAAATTTGTAATACTAACACTGCTGCTGGAGACTGTGTATTTGTTGCCCCTCGCAAATAGCTGCAGGAAGATAGACACTGAGGTAAATACTTTGCAGGGGATGTCTGCTGCTATTTCGCTATTGCAGAATATGAGTGTGAGAAAATGAGTAGGATAAACCAGTGTAAGCCAAAGCAGAAAATATCTCTGACATGAGGCATTGCAGGAGTCCAACGAGGTTCAAGGGTCGGTCATGTCCAGGAAGTCTTTCCCGGGAGGGGGCCCTCCCCTGTACCAACTGCAGGTGCTGTCAGTGCGGCGAATGCAGGCGTATTGTCGAGCCTGCTCCCCATTTAGGCTGTTGTCCAGCAGCCAGTCAGTCCACAAGCATTCATTATCTCCAGTAGACGCACAGGGAACCGTGTAACAGGTGTTGATCTGTGGACGGAAGAGTCATCAATGAATTTGCACAAATAGTAAAAGCGTTTTTCAGGTTCCTGCCACATTGAATATGAATTCAGACGAGTTCTGTTTTATTTGTACAGATATCACACATCACAAGTTCCCCGAGAGACTTTACAGGGCACTAAATGAGTAATGAACAAGCTCAACTCACTCGGCACTCACAGCCCATCTGGTATCTGTAGTTGAGATTTTTCTTTTGTGACAGCGATAAGTTGTCCCAGGACTCTACCAGGTCACATTGGCCAATAGAAATCCTCCCATCACTCCACATGCTTCCTGTTTGGGGACATCACAACACTGCATTACAAAATGACACATTGCATTAAATTAAATTTTTTAAAGATTTCTGAAACCCTTTTATGTATTTAGTACATCCCTAAGAATAACAATACTACTACTATGACTACTGACTACTACTACTACTACTACTGCTACTACTACTACTACTACTACTACTACTAATAATAATAATAATAATAATAATATAATAATAATAAGACTTTTATTTAGCAGCCTTTAAAAAAAAGTCACCTTACAAACAAAGCAGGCAAATTACTCAAAGCAAATAAATTCAAGTGAAACTATACACTGCAAATACATTCATGATTGTTATTATTCTACAGATATTGAATTTCTGCATATTGCATTTCCCCCAGTAAGTGTCTAAAGTAAGTGTATAATTGGATACCGTACCTGAAAGCAGATAACCTGCTTTATTGTTGGAGTCCAGTTTGACACCACAAAGTGAGGAGAAGACCGGAGTGTACACGTACTGGATATCCTTGGCCTTGTCAAAGCCTTTGAACATCTGGGCAGTCACAGAGAGAAGAGAGGAGATGTTTAATGTAAAGGTAAAGTTGTCCGACAACAAACTAAGACTTAAGAACACATTGTTCCTTTCCCTGTCTGCACCAGAACTTTGCAGCAAAAACAAGTCCTGACTGATAAATGCAGGTCTGCAATATTCAGTGGATGCTCCCATCCAAAGCTTCCAGCGCTGCTCAGTATCATTACTTTTATGGCTTTTGTTATTGTGCCCTTTGGACCCCTGCTGCACGTTCTGTTGTCTGCAGCAGGTCTGAACGGCTTCATGGCGCAGTCATGTACATCTCCTAATCAAACCTATGCAAATATCACTCAAGTAAAGATGTCAGCTAAACACGACATCATGAATAATAAAAATGATAACGGTTTGTAACAGGAGATCTTACCTTAATCATTTTGATCTCGTACTGGATCATCTTCATGTAAGGTGAGGAGCTGTTGCTAGGCGACACAATCTTTTCTCCAGAGATCTTTGCCCGTATGACTGTTGAGGGAAGCAGTGTGGATGATTTACATTAACTGACATTTAAAAAATGAACGCAAGACAGTTGCAGGATGTGTCCCTTCTGTTCTCTGGGAGGGAATTTGAAACCCACATGGAATATCAAGTAGTTCTTTGCTTCCATATCGCCATCACCCAACTCTACTCAGTGTAAACTCTATGGTCAGCTCCCAAAGCCATGTCCTAAACTGATGTCACCTCATGTTATTTTATATCAAAATCTAAACCAGGTGCACCTAGAGGGCAACCGATTCCTGACAGGAAGAATGTCCTACCATCTCTCATTAAAAGACACAATGCATTTATTGAATTTGTGCACTCTTTTGATGAGAACATAGGATTGTTCTTGATTTATTTTTTACTTTGCGAAATGACTGTTGTTTTCCAAGATAAGCACACAGTTAAATTAAGATGTTTACTCGAGAATTACTTGAAAGTGGGTTGGAAATCTTGAAGCAGTAGGTCTGTCATATTTACTTGTTAGGTTCATTATTTTGGTTTGATGATATAAATGGTAATAGGTTTGGAAAATGATATATACCCACAATACAAATGTTATTTAGGGATGATGAAATAACTCAACACCTTCACAAACACATGAAAATATGTGGTAAACACAGGAAAATGGAATAAAATATCTTAAAGGACTTCATCCCACATCACAACATGTCCGCACTGAGGAAATATAACAGATTTAATTTCTAAATCACTGCTTTGAATCTTGCCATCAGCACTAACAAATCTGAACATTTAGATGTCTGTGCTGCTCATATCTACTGACAAATTGTCCCAACACTAATGGATAACACTCTCGATCAGTCAAAAATAATAAAGTTAAGTATAGCTGGTTCCCTGGTTAATGGCAGCTTTAACTACAGTAGACAGCTGCACTCAGGAAACACACACCCGAAAGGTAGCAGCACAAATGTTACATGCAGTGTTTTGTCAGATACAAGTTTCTCAACATGGAAATCTTATTTTTTCAACCATCAACAGCTCAACATGTCTTTACAAAAAGAGAAAGAAAGCTATAAGTCCAAGTAAATGACGTAGCAGAGATTAAATTACACTAATATTACACATCAGTGTGATGCTAGAGTGGAACAAAAGCAGAGAAACAAGAGGGAGGGGTGACCTCGGGAAACAGTAAAAGGGACAATTGTGTGAAAAGGGGAGAAAGTGTGACCCGGCACTCCTCTCTTCCCACCTCCTACTTGTTTTCGCTTCTCGCTCATCTCCAAACAACACCAGAGTTTTGTGTGCTGTAAGAGGAGGAGGGGGCTGAATGAGCTCTGTGAAATTGGTTTAGGAGAGGAAACATGCAAGAACGTGCAGACATTATGTTGATTAAAAAAAACAATGCAGTCACTGCAAAGGTTCAGCGAGACGGCAGGGCGGCCGGTCCAGGAACATTCACTTTATGGCGGAGATCACAATTCTTGTTGTGTAATACTTGAGTCTTACACTGCAGAATGGTCAAGGCTGTTGACAATACATGTGAAATAATGAGGAATGTTACAAATTCGAATTGAGGTTCTTCTTCAGTACTTGTTTACTGCTCATGTGCAGAATTTACATTTCTAAAGGCCAAAGGATCTATAGTGTTACCATGACATGTGCGTACATTAGATGTATGTATATAAGCTCCCTTTCTATTATTTTGTAGTGAAATAAATCTATTAGAATGATATTTACTGCTGATATTCAGAAAATCCACAAGTCCTTATTTATTGGATTTTACTGGATATTTATTTCATGACAACAACAAATATAAATAATATATGAAGGTCCCAATACATATCACGTTTGTTATCAACAAGGCAAGACAGCTTTATTTGTATAGCGCAGTTCATACACAAGGAAACAAGTAAATGTCCACTGTGATCTTCTTACCTGTTGGGGTGTTTGATCTCTCATTTGTGTTTCATTTTGTTTCACACTTTGTTTTCAACTCCTAACTTCATTAACTTCATTTTTTTTCTGGATAGTTTGTCAATCTATATTTCGTTGGAATTGAGTTACGTGTGGCTGATTGTGACTTTGCTGCCACCTATTGCTATTACGGTGCACTGCACCATAGTTGATGTCTCCAAGATTTGACAGAATAAAATATGAAATCAATAAGGGTGAAGCGTGTGCATCAGTACATCAGCATATAGACTGATATTCTGAGCAAAGGTCCAGTCATTAGGACACAGAAAGAGCTGCTCACCAACCTCAGATGAATTCTACTAACAATGACCATAAAATTACTGCCATCTTCTCTTCAAGGAAAAATATCTTAAAGAAGCAGATTAGCTGTCCCACTTAAATCCTCTCTGAACAGAGTAATGTGGCCTGTTAATGGTCAGTAATACATCATGGACAGAGAGAGAGAGAAAGTGAGATGAAGATGAAATGGCTGGCAGTGTGAGTTTTGGCTGTATATCAGTGAAACATGAAGATGGAAAGATGAAAAGAAGTTGCTACAACCAATTAGCCAAAAATAGCACAGTGAGCGCAGAGTGGTGGATTTAAATGAGAAAGCGTCAGCCCATTGCAGATAAAACTGACAAAACTTAGTTGGATCACCTTGAAGATGTTTTTCTGTGGTTAGGGGTCTTTTAAAGGCTTTTATTGCACGTACTGAGTGGCCAAAGTCAATTAATACACTATGGTTATAGTCCTAAAGTGATTCTCTCATCCCAGATTCTCAGAAATATTTCCCCCTTAAGTGGATATCTCTGAACTGTGTGGCAAGGCTACAGCTGTGTTGTAACTAGGAATAGAGATGAGCATGTCTGCAGGATGGCACTGACTGAGCATCTGCCTCAAAGCCACATATTCACAGAGAAATATTGCAAACTTGTCCCATGAGAACTGATGTAGTAAGTAACTTCCCCATCCCTGATGAATTGCCACCCTTGTCATCCTCACAAAGCTGGACTGTCAGCGGCCTTTCACACTGATATTGTTAGTATGCAGACCATTAGACTGAGCCTATACACATGGAAATGAAGAGGGGAGAGAAAAGGGAAGGAAGAGGGCGAGATGGAGTAAGCCGTGTCGGCATAGCTTGGCCTCCGTCCAATGCGCGCACTCGCACGCAGACACACAAGGCCAAACACACAAACACGGCCGAGGAATCGTTCGAGGTTTGTCCTGACGGGATATTACTCAGATGTACAGCTTGATTCAAAGGTCTCATTGACTCCAGCAGGTCAACTAAAGGCCAGCTGTCAGTTAGAAAAATCAGGACAGTGTAGCTTCATCAAGTAGAAGGCTTCTGAGAAGGATTTGTTGTTCATGGATCCAAAAGGAACCATTGCGTCTTGTAAGACTAAGATGGAAATGCACATTTTAAATTACTAGAGCCACAACAGGACCCAAAGGCAATGAGACATAAATGCAATAGAACCTCGGTCAGTCTTGAACCAGTGGAAACAAGAAGTGCGTCATTTTATGTTTCACTAATAATCACTAGATTGAGACCTGCTACGGGTTTGTTGACGTCTCATTTTGGACCACGAACATTTCTTTTTTTTATCATTTATTTTTCTTTTGCCCTCAGAGTCAGTTCCGTTGGTTAGGGTTACAGTGGTTCCCTGGTATGTGGTACCTACATATACATATACAACACAGAGTAATTCACACACTATTCAGTCACAGCTATACCACCTCCTCAGTTCATATCCAGTTGTACTTACAGGCTTGTAGTGAAGAAACGTTCCCATGGCCCCCTCTCATCCTCCCCATCATTGACTCTTGCTAACATCTGTTCATATGACACTATTTCTGTCATGTTTTCAATCTCGTTATAGTTTGGTGGGGTGGTGTTTTTCCATAACCTGAGGATATTTCAGGCTGCCTTGACCATCCCGACCTTTATAACTGCAAAATACTGTTTTGACACTCCCCTTATTTGTGATTGGTCAACCAATAAGCACAACATTTCATAAACAGACCCTCCACTCTCAATCAAACTTCCTGTGTCCTACAAACACACCCCAAATTACCTCTTTGTGCTCTCATAACCCAGATCTAATTTGAGGTTATGGAGGTTTTGAAAACAGGTCTCAGCTTCCATTTCATACTAGCTATTTTGGACGGACATTATTTTAAACCAGAGAGGAAATTACAGTCCAAGTGGAAAACATAGTGGAAAGACGTCTTCTGCTGCTTTTACTTTATTTGTGTCTCCTCTGCTGGAGTGCAACCTTTGACAGAAGCACATACTCCATCTGTCCTGCCTGGAGCCAAGTGCTCAGAGCCTAGTGTTGGTTTTGGCCTGCGCTTGGACAAGAAAGAACCGGATGATCTGAGGCATCAGACAGAGAGACAGGCAGGACAGCCCCACAGACAGACAGACAGACAATCAGACAGAGTAGGCTGAACTGTTTGTACAAGCAGAATACAGAACATAATGGGAATGTGTTTTCATGGCAAATGATGGTACAGTCACATATTCTACCATGTATTTCTATGAATATTATTCACTTACACTGACATTCTGTCTAAATTCAGTGCTTTACAACAAATAATTCATATCATCCAACATTAACAGTGTATATGGTATGTGGTACTGACAACAGTAATATCTAATTTTCAAAAAAAAAATTCAAAATTCAAAAACAACAACAACAACAATAGATATATTTCATGTACAAAATCAAACATGAATGACATTCGCTAACCCGTTAAAGTGATTATTAACCCCAAAATCAAATGCAAATCATTTGATTCCGTCATAACATCACAGTTCTTTTATGTTATTACAAGTCGTTTCTAATATTATTTTGAAAAAACAAGTTTTCATTAGGTAACTTACCCATCTCAGCACTGCAGAAGAGCTGTTGTGGGTGTGCTGGGTTGCAGCTACATCCAGCCACAAGTTCCTCCATGCCTGCACCGAGGAAAAGGAGCACCCAGAGCCCCAGACTCACACTTTGCTCCTGGGACATGGCCATGATGACTCAGGCTACCTCCGTCTACTCCAGCACGCAACGAATGAGCTGCCACCTCTTCTGGTCCTGTTAAGTCCCCTCGAAAGCAAGGCCGGCTGGCAGGGAGCAGAGGGAGGGCTGAGAGGAGATGAGGAATTACGATGAGCTCTGCTGAGCTGACAGGCAACTGTGGACAGAAACGTTTTCATAAGTTTAAAAGTGAATTCAAGCTTAAAGAAAATAAGCCAGTTAAGACGGTTGGTGACTGTGGTGGGGCTGCCACTACTCTCTATCTCTTTTGCGCCCTCTCTCCCTCCTCTCCCCAACACACAGAGAAACTTACAATAGTTAGATCCCTCTCTCTCTAGTCTTGAATGCTGAGAGGGTCGCACACAGGGAGCCTCTTATGTACTCAACAATTTAGAGACGCCTCCTTGAGCGCAGAAAAGATCATCCTTTACTTTTCCTTCCACCCTCTTTTGATGTGCTCTCTCATCTCTCTTTATGCAACAACTCAACTGTTTTGTGTCACTTATTTGAGATTGAATGTTTTTGTTCTGAAAATGCAGTAATTAATGTCAGTTTTTTCCTCAAAAGGCCAGCATCCCTGCTTTTAGTAATATTGAATATCCATTACATTACGGTTTCCTCAGTTAAACATCTTACCTGTTGAAGTAGATCGGAGAAAATTAAATTGGGTGTCACTGTCTTTTAGTCTTTCACTGTCTCTTTTAATTTTTTCTGAAATTGTCGAAAATGATGATAAAACATTAACGATTAAACAATAAATGATAAATCTGCTGTATCATTTAATATGCTTGTGCTACATAGAGCTGTGAATCAGGGTCTTTCCACTATATAAAACATTAACAGCTACATTTATCTTTAATAAAACATCTATTAGACATTTAATGGCTTATTTCCTTTTCAGATGACAACACCAGGTTTTCCCCTAGTGGTTAAGATTGGACATGCTCACTCTGGAATGGGAAAGGTAATATAGTTAGAAGAATATGTTTTTTGGTGTTTTTTGTTTTATTTTTAATGTCTTTGTCTAAATACTAAATTGAAACCTGTCATACATGAAAACTGGTTTGTTAAAACTAGTTTCAGCACAGATACATTATTTAATATTTGTTTCAGAATAAAATTAGCATGCTAACTAGCTAAGTTGACTTCAGTTGCTAGTTGCAAACGTTACATACCAAACATAGGAGGCCTCGTTTGGACAGTTCAAAATGTATCTTTAGTGGGTTTTGATAAAAACACAAGTGGCCTCTATACATACTTTACTCTCCTGTTTATGGCTACTATTGTGGTCATGCTAAACGGTGGGTATAACTAGCCATTGTAATGGAAAAATCTACTTCATGAATATTGTACCTTTCTACTGTTTTACATTGCTTGTTTATTAGACAAACTGCACAGCCAGTGTGGAACAGTTCTTGTTTTCAAGCACACCGTGCTCATCTCTAACCCAAACATGGGTGTGACTGCACAGACGTGATGGTGCCGACTTAACCAGCTTATTTCAAAGAATGTTTTAATGAGCGCACACACACACACACACACCTTTGTCTAATCTGAAACAGGACAAGTCGTGCTGAGAGTCGTGACTCGTGTTCTTTTACTAATCTGTCAAAAAGACAAATTAGTGTTAGTGTATTACTTTCTTTTGAAGTCAAAAGCTTTTATAATTCTGTTCTGTTTTGTTTTGTTTTGAGAGTCTGCTCTAAAGTCATCAAATATGTAATTTTAGTCTGACTCAATTTTTGCCAATTTAGCATATTCTTGTAGTTGGTATATATTCCGTACAGTTTTTTAAGTATACGTTTTTTTGTCTGTTTGTTTGTAGACGACAAGTGACACTTGATTTCTTCATGGTTTTGTAGGTTAAAGTGGATAATGTCAGTGACTTCCAGGACATTGCCAGTGTGGTGGCCATTACTCAGACCTACTGTACCACTGAGCCATTCATAGACGCCAAGTACGACATCAGGGTCCAGAAAATCGGAGATGACTACAAGGCATACATGTAAGTGGGTTCAGAGTTGAGAGTAATATGCTGCACGTACAATACTTTGTCTTTATGATGCATTGAAAGACAGGTGGAACAGGAATATTTCTACGTACTGAAGGTTCACATCAGGATAATGTGTTTTATGTTTGGCTGTTAATTTTTAACACTATGAATACAACGATCAAATTAATCTGACGCTATAACACAGTTCTCCTGAAATGTGGTGGATAATCCTGTTACTAACTTCGGTGAGTGAATATTTAATCCCTGTCCCTGTCTTTTCTAGGCGTACATCCATCTCTGGTAACTGGAAAAGCAACACTGGCTCTGCCATGTTAGAGCAAGTAGCCATGACTGACAAGTAAGCTCCATTGCTGCATTAGTGACGTGTGTTGTGTTATACGTATGTATGTAATTAGTAATTAGTCACATTGTCCTCACAAGACCGATTTATTCATCTGATATCAAGTCCCATAGAAAAACATGCCGGTTTGATGTTTTTAAGGGACTGATACTGCACTTACCATTTATTTTAATGTTTATTCTCTATATTTACATGGAGAAACAGGGTGTCAGGAGCTGATGTGGGTTTATCACAGCAGGAATATCAGCGCTAGAATTAATCACATTAATAATTTCTGATGGCTTAATGGATTGTTGTTACAACAATGGTGGGATGGTGTATAACGTTATAAACCACTGTTCTGATCTAACAAATAAAACTGTCAGCAGTGAAAAAGGTCTGCTGTCAGTTATAGAGGAGACTAATGATTATGTAATCCGTTTTTGCTGCACCAACTAGCTTTCTGAAAAGAATTCACTGCACCATGAACAAGACAGCTAGAAAATGAAGCATGAGTAATCATTTCATAGAATGCATTTACTCGTAATATGTCTACATTCGTTTGTGGTTTTGGAAGGAAAGGTTTGACAAGGACCAGATACATACATTTAATTGACATAAAGTTTAAAGTTTAATAAAGGGACTTGGAATTTGTGCGTGAAATTATTTGGCAACTACTCAAACAAATTGCAGCGTTAAGTAATGAGACAACATACAGCTTACAGCAATGGTATTTTTAAAGATAGCAGCTTACCCAATAGGAAACTTTAAAAAAAGATTTGTGTACCTGTTCTGATGCCCTGAGGAACACTATTTGCAGTACTGTAGTTAACCGATCAGGATTTGTTATTGGGTGGTGTGCAACCAACATTTCCAGGACAGTTCATTCACCATTCATTTGTCCACTGTTGGCCTGTAGGATCATTCAGTCAGTAGTTAACCCTTCCTAGACATCATCCAGTTTCTGACAAGTCTCTCTCTCTCTCTCTCTGTGGCAGGTACAAGCTCTGGGTTGATGCCTGCTCAGAGATCTTTGGAGGCCTAGATATCTGTGCTGTCAAAGCCATCTGTGGAAAGGATGGTAATGACTACATTACAGAGGTAAGACAACTGATGGATAGTTTAGAGTCCCATCTATGAATTTATTGACTCTTGCATCCATACCATCATGTTACCATCTACTATAAATTTTATGGAATTTGGTCTAATTTACACTACTTGATCCAATAATAAAGTGTAGTTCAGTGTGTACTGTATGTCAGTGTAGACAATGTCGCTATATTTTCATCCCATCCCTCAACACTTTACAAATGAGCATTCAAAGGCAAGTGACACAGCATAGATTCTTAACCATGACAACATCTTTGAGTACCATACATCTGCCTATAGCAACTACAGGCAACTCGATCCAGATTTGGACACATGCCACAGCTGATGCAGATGCAGATCAAGGTCAAGGTTGTTTTCCTGGAGCTTAGCTGTGGAGATATTTCAAGATCTTGGAAGTGTGATCTGAGGTCTGAGGCAAAAGGTCGGATTGAGAGACAAGCTGAGGTTAAGACAAGGAGACATGTTTGGGTTCATGATTCCACAGCCAGAAAGGCTCAAGAACAGGTTGGCAGATTTCAAGTCTAGAGAGTCTGATGGCCAGAGACAGAGAAAGAAACAGACTCAGACAGACAGACAGGTTCAGGCTTTGGGGTCTAAATGAATACGGGCTCAGACGGAAAGATTCTGATTCAGAACTTTTCTTTGGATAGGTTAATTGTTGACAGTGTGCAATGGAGTGATCATATTTTTGCTTTTAAATATTGACTTGGCCACGGGTTGATACACAGTTTAAGGTCCTGGAAGTAAACAGGATACTACAATAAAACAATGTGAAGATGTTAACAGTAAACTCTAGGTTCTGGAGGAAGCTGAGGAGGCACTGAAGGACACAGGATCTGGGTCAGGAACAAATATAGCTACAGGAGGGAGCTGTTGAATGGCTGAGAGTTCAGCCAGCTCAGTGATACTTAACAAGCTGTGGTTAGTAGGACACAAGCTGAAGTGGTCTAGAAAATTCCCCCTTGCTTTTCACTGGGTGCCTCTGTCCAATCACCAGAAAGCCACTCACTGGTGTAAGGTCAACAAAACCGAGCCTCGTCCATGGGAAAAGCTGGATAGACTCAGCCACTTTTTGGTAATACATTCAGTGGTCGTGTTGATTGTGTCTGTTAAATTGCAAAAAACACAGCTGCATTGATATGAATCAATTCTAAAATGATCCTTTCAGCTTGAGTCACCACACAAAAAGGTACAATTGTTGAGCAGCAAAGGGTAAGGCAAAGGAGATGGAGACTGGAAAACCTGACCAAGGCAAAGGTTTGGAGAAAAACAATCCATTATAAAACACAGAGCCTGATAAAATTGTCTGAGGATGATGATATAGGAGACACAATTCAATCTTGTACCCAAGCACGTCGATTTAGTAGTTACAATAGAAGTTATGTCGGATACCATAGAGAGCAAAGTAAATGAGGTCGTAGATCTGCAGCCACGCTATTCATCTTCATGAGAAAATGGTAATGGTTTATACACTGAAATGGAAAGGTTTGTAATATTTAGATCACTGTCTTGTTTGTCACAGTGAAACACAGTTAGGTACTACAAATAATGATTTGTGACATCTGTTATGCAAAAACAAACAATACCTTCAACCAGATCAGCTGTCAGTCATGATGTCACAGGATTTCTGTACAGTACTGCAACCAGCCACCAGAGGAGGGTGGCTGGGATGGAGGATTAATGTCCATTCCTACTGTCATGCATATGTATGTTGGTTTCTTTGACTTGTTTCTGTGACAAACTTGTCAGTAAATTAACTTTGTTTTTCTTATTTTTTATCTGAAATCACCAGGTTGTGGGTTCATCTATGCAGCTGATTGGTGATCACCAAGCAGAGGACCGTCAGCTCATCTCCGAGGTGGTGCTGGCCAAGATGAACCAAGTACTGGCTGCCAAGTCCTCAGGTGCTTCTCGCTCACCGACCCGCTCTCCTCAAGGCCAGAAACCAACAACTGTGCAGCCCCAACAGGTAAATGTTTACCTAAATGAATGCATAAACACGTGTCCTAAAATCTACCTACATTAACATTCGCTTGCATGGTGCTCCTATTCTCTCTGTGAATATAACGAGAAGAAGTGAAATATAAGCCTTCATATATACAATAAACACAAGTCTTAAAACCCTTTTATTATTGCAACCATTCATGGTGCACTGCTGATTCTCAGACTCTGTTACCCATGTTTTCCTTTTCGTCCTCGTGCACACCCTCCTTATTTTCCTCACGTGTCCTCATTCTCTCCCAGAGTGCCGTCCTTAAGGAGGGAGTGGCAGATCCAAACAGGACCACGGGTCAGCGCCCTCAAACTCAAGGTTGTCTGAACACTACTCACCACTGGCATACAAAACATGTCCTGACAAACATTTCCTGAATTTGAGATGGTTATCTCAAATAAAATTACATGTTAACAGAAGAATGGATTGGGTATAGCCTGTAGTTTAAATCAATGATAATTTTACAATGACAAAGTTTAAAAAAAGAAGAAAGAAAGTAGAATCTCCCTGAATAACATCATGTTTCACAACCATAACACATTAGCAGTCAGTCTCTTTATTCAATATGGAAAATACTTATTATATTGTTATATAGTGCATTGTTGTTTGTTGTTGTTTCCATAGTGCACTGTGAATAGTGGTTATTGATTGTTTGGATCCCCATTAGCTCCCCTATAGCAGAGTTACTCTTCCTGGGGTGTTATATGGGAATGTGTGTGTGTGTGTGTGTGTGTGTGTGTGTGTGTGTGTGTGTGTGTGTTTTCAGTGCGTACCATGGTAAATTATAAAAAACTAAAACAAAACAAACAAAAAAAACGTTGACTGTTTGTGTGCTTGTCATTGTTAGTTGGAACACTATTTTACATGTTTGATGACAAAAACCTGTGAGCCACATGGTGGTAAATATGATTGTGCTGCATTTGTGAGGATTGCTGTCGTTGATTTGACAGAAATTCAATATGTTGGGTTTGAATGTTACATTAAGAATACTGTGTAACTGATTTATTGACAATATTAAAAGTCAAAGTAATTCTGAACTTGTATCAAGGCAAATAGTTATGGCTGTGCCAGTTTCATGAAAGTCATGCAGCAGTTGCACAACAATAATTTTCTACTGTAAATAATTTATATGCATTACATCATCCAACCATGCATCCAGGAATTATCCTAATTCGTGGTTGTATGATCTACAGGATAATAGTAGGATAGTAGGACATGGATAATGGATAGCTAGCCATCTTAACAGCTGATCTGACACCCTCTGCTGGTCAGAGCCTTTTTGTCAGCTTGTGACTGACTGGTTTTCCTCTCTTACAGTTTTCTATGAATGGGGGAGGTCATGTTGTGAATGAGTGTATGAAGGGCAATAGGATGCTGTGATACTTTGCAGACTGTTGGACACACTGCTATAAGCACTACTATAAATTATTTTATTTATTCCTATTTATTATTTTAATTATTCTTCTTTTATATTATTTGTCTCTCTGTAATTGTAAAAGACATATTTTCCTTAATCTTTCAGGTGCACCTGTAAAATCACAGAGTGTAGATCCATCAACAGAGTCAGCTAAAAGAGCCTCGGAACCAGTACCAAAGGCTAGCCAGGCACCAAAAACAGGTCCAACTCAGAAGCCCAGCCCAGTCCAGAAGGCCGCCTCTGTCACACGGCCTCCAGTGCAAAGGCCTCCTCCCATGACAAGAGCACCCTCTGTCACAAAGTCAGCTCAAGATTCTGCATCCAGCCAGGCTCCAACCAAAGCTTCAACATCATCCCCAGCTAAGTCGGCAGCAGCTGCAGCTCCAGGTTCTCCCCAAAACAAATCAGCAGCAGCAGCAGCAGCAGCAGCAGCAGCAGCAGCAGCTCCAGGCTCCCCCCAAGCCTCAGCTGCAGCACCGGCCTCCCCCACAGTTTCTGCTCCTACCACAGAGCAGCCCAGGCCCCAGGCTATGGGCTCCCCAACCCCAGCTCCTGGTAAACCCAAAGAGCTACCTCCCAAACCCACACCACCTGCAAAGCCAATTCCTCCTGTACGCAGGAATTCCAAGCCGCAGCTTCAGCCAAAACCACAAACCCCACCACCTTCTAAAGCTTCACCTAAACCCCAGCCTTCTGCCCAAAGCACTCAAGCCTCTGATGCTGCGTCAGCCCAGGCCCCAGCACAGGTTGAGTCCCCAGCCAAAGCCAGCCAGTCCCTTCCTAATGTCCAGTCTCCAGCAAGGGCTCAGGCTGAACCTGTTCCAGATGTAACAGCCGCAGCCCCCACTGAGACTGAAGCTCCTGTGGACGAACAGCAAGCATCACAGCAAAAAGCCCATCCTCTGCTGAAGTAAGAGCCGTATTATCAACACACATGCAAAGTTGTACATTGCAGTGGGTCATGTGTGGCGTTTAACAACATTCTGGATGTAATCATATTCCACATTGTAGAAGTTATCAATAGAATTATCGTGGTAGTCTTAAATGTTTGATACTATAGTTCTGAATTTGTTGAAATGTACAAATATTGTATGTGACGTTCTGGACCCTCTTATGCATTTCCCTGTTGGTTTTCCTTCCTTATTGTTCTGCTCCCTTTCCCTCTCCGATATCATTCCTCTCCTCCTTCCTCCTTCCTTTGTCTGTATCCTTCTCTTCTTCCTCTCTACCTCTTTCCCAGTAAGTCCCAGTCCCTGACCAATGCCTTCAACGCCTTCAGCGACTCTTCTTTCTTCCGTGGGGTCTCGAGCTCTGGAGGTGATGGCCAAGACGAGGCAAAGGCCGAGACCATTCGCAACCTTCGAAAGTCTTTCGCCAGCCTTTTCTCTGACTAGACATGCCCAAGCCCTAGTCAACCCCCTCGTGGCTTCTGTCCCCCCTTTAACCATTTGCCGGTGATGACTTGATTGACATTAATTGTGAACCAGTCTGAGATTTAACTTTGTGTGTTAACTGTACTGTATTCCCTTCGTCCTGGTCCCTCCTCTCCTCCACGTTCACCTTCTCTGTGTGCATAACAGTGAGGTCTGCAGGGAAAGATGCTCAGTGCATAACTGGACTGACGGAGTTACATCACTCATGTAGAATATAATAAAATAGAAAATTATTTTTCCCACAGTGCAGTTTCTGAGAAGATATTAAAATTCTATTCAATACTATGGAATGTACATACATTGCATATATATAGTATGTAAAGATATAGGAGGATATAACATACAGGGAGACAAACCAGTTATAGAAAAATAGGTAGTTCCATCAGTGATGTAACTCGTTCATCCAGTGGCAGATTTTATACTCATTATAAATAATAATGAGATATCTGACCCCGTTCTTACCGTATTTTATCAGTTCTGGTCAGTGCAGGAAATTGTTTCGTATCAAAAGCCTTGAATTCATTGTTGTGTGAGGAGGTTTTCAATCTATGTACATTCATCTGTGTTCAGTTGTTATGCATGACTCCTCCAAGTGGCTCAGTGTGTGACCTTTGGAGCAGAGGGGCTCCAAAAGAGAAGGGTCTGCCCTCTGTTGCCTCTCTTTCTCGCTCTCTCTCTAGATGTTGTAGCCTTATTGTGAACATGTTTTCAATCCACAGCTGCGTTGGTTGGCTGTGCAGACCTGAGTCAGTAGAGTCATTTGACATTCATTCATTTGCTTGTCTGACCAGGGTTTAGTATGGAAACTAAGATTGGTGCGAGTTTGCCTCCCAGACAGAAATAACATCCGTCCAGAAAAAGGAAATGAATGTATTTCAAATGGTTAAAGGGACTCATGTCTGTTGCTGTGACTGGTGATTTCTTGTTTCACCTCTGTGTAGATATATCAACAGTATTGTAATTTGTTGATTATTCTCATTAAAAGACATTGAGACATTAGTGCAATAACACCTCAACATGACTGTTGAGTCCTGTCAGCCTACTATAAATACTGATGATCCATACTGGAAGTGTGTATCTGTTCACCTCGCTCTTACATTCAATCTAAGATTCCTTTCATCTGCGACTGTCCAGGTTGATATTTTAGCTTACACCATACTAACGTTCTTGTGACCAGTCTTGTTGAATAGAAGGAAACCTGGAGAGCATCCAGTTATTTCACTGGTACTTTTCAGTGAAGATGCTGTATTTAAAATTCATATGTGTATGTGTATCAGCCTGTCTGCTCATACATCATCAGATTCAGTACTATGTCGTAAGTAAATGAGACCATATTGTGTGTATGTGTGTGCGCGCGTGTGTGTGTGTGTGTGTGTGTGTGTGTGTGTGTGTGTGTGTGTGTGTGTGTGTGTGTGTGTGTGTGTGTGTGTGTGTGTGTGTGTGGGCGCATGCGCACGTGTCTGTGTGTAATCAACATGCATTATTTTTGTTTTATTATGCATTATTAATTGGGGGGAGTTAGGCAGTTGTGCAAACACAACTTTATCAAGCTCAGGGAGCAGTTGCATGTAGTGACTGTTGAAGAGAAGTTCCATCAGCCAGCCACCCCAGCCACATATTGCCTGACAAACTGAACCTTTGGTACTTTGGGAGGCTGCTTCTCAAACTTTTCATCCACAGCTTACAGGGCTTACAGCACCTGGTGTTCCCAGGCAGCCTCCCATTCAATTATGAACCAGACACGAATGTTGTTAGTATCAATTATCACAAGAGAGTAGGTGCAGGCAGGGATTTAAACGTATGATGTCATACAAGAAAAGTAACCATTAGAGGTGAGAAATTGATCAAAGATATGGTTGTGTTTTTTTTTTTTTTCCTTTTTCAAGTGGGTAAATTGATTTTGGATGATTGAGACAACTATCTTAGGACTAATTTAAACTAAGACTATGAGGAGGGATGGGAAAGTTTTTTTCAGTTCATATGTTGATTTAAAATGACTATGGTCAGGATAACTGACATGGGTAAAAAATATCATGTGATCAGCATTCTGTTGTGTAAACACACACTCTTCCATCGATGTTAAACATTCAGATCTAAGTTTTTTCGTTGAAGGTGGAATGTTGAGCTTACTTGTGATCAACCACCAGATGGTGCTGAATACAAAGGAATGGCATTGGCAAATAATGGGCTATATTTAGCAATATTTCAGACAAAGTGTCTGTTCGTATGCGTAAAACATCCAAAAGTCAAATTATTAAAATTTGAGAATGAGCTATGGGCACACTAACATGTTGGATTCTTTATTTTAATACAGAAATATAAATTGTATCAGTGCAATTATGTGACCACTGAGGTTACACAATGCAATAGTCCATCACCATAGCTGTGTACAGATTTACGTGTATTCAGATATTAACCTTCCATGATATTGTCAGCCTTTACAGAACACGTGACATGATTTACCCCTTATACACAAATATATCCAGTGGAAACCTTTCTGTCCATGGGACAAGATCTGTGGGAACATCGTCATCACGCTGCTCATGGGGACGTGTATGTAGGCGGTAAATACGCCATAGTGAGACCATACTAACCACAGCCTGTTTGTTTTGGTGCTCATCCCAACCTGCTGCGTTCACAGAGGCACAGACAGAAGATATGGCCCCCAAGAGGATCAAGTGTTGTTTTTCATCTAGCACCATTTTTATCACATTTTCTTGCTCCCATTCTATGCCCGAAAACTGGTGCCACCTAATAACAATTACTGTCCCACATCATTGTGGTCTTGTAAATGATACACAAGCAGTTTGATGATGAAGATTTTCAGATGCCAGAGCTGCAATTTTAAAGAAATACATTTGAGACTCGCTTGTATAAACGTCCGGAAATCATTGCTTTGTTTTGTTTGTGACAGAAGAATCTCTCATGGGCCACATTTATTTTGTTCAACATAAAGAAATCCTTCATTAGGACGTGAAGCTGTTTTCATGATGATTTCTCCACAGCGACAAATCAAACCACAGTTGTGTATGAAACTAGGCTTTTCAGGAATTTCAGGAGTAAAACGCTGATTCTTGGTTTCTGTGCAAAACAAATAAGTGAATATGAGCTATCATTGTGACATGTTCACAACCAACACGACCATTTACATTGATGTCAAATATTACTATTTATCCTCTTAAAGCTTTGTTCTTGAAATAACTGATACAAATTTACTAGAAATACTTGTACTTTATAAATGACACATTTCTGTTTTGTTAGAAAAATGATTAGGACGATTAGGAGGTAATTTAGTGGTTTGAAGTGTCAGGCAGTTGTGCTTCAAGG
>CAAKHB010007930.1:271502-294087 GCA_901007665.1 Aeoliscus strigatus | reverse complement strand
TGTAACACCATAAAACTAATTGTATTTGGTTGACACATCATATCATGAATTAGACCCATTCAGCCAGCACACAGTCCCCTGTCAGTTGAACTATTCAGTCACAGTCCTGACTTGTACGTTCCACCTGAAATCCTCTTAAAATCACAGTTTGCTGTTGTTTCCAGGACATTTGAAACTGTCATTGAGCAGCTTACACATGGGGGTGGTGGTGATGGAGGGGGTGGGACTGGCAGGCAGTCAGGTGTTGGTCCAGACTTTCTGCTGGCCACAGTGTGACAGTGACTTTGACATGCAAACACAAGGCAGAGATCTAAACCAACCAAGTGGGCATAGTTACTTTGGTGAGTGCAAGGCATTGCTGTTTGTTTTTCTAGTGGTTTGGGTTTATAATGCTGAACAACTGTCATAAATGCCTCTGGTAAGTGTGGGATTTCTGACACGTCTTTAAATTTTCTGTCATGGAAGTCATGTTGCACAACATTCAAGCAGTCTTGGCTGTGACTCAGCACAATGTAGACACACGCACAGTGGCCAGCACTGATTTTGCTGATATTTGCTGAGAGGCTCTGTTGTAAAACATGCTTGTTTGACTTGTCCAAGTGTGGTTTTATGAGTTTATAAAGACAACTGAATCACGCCACAGATTTTGGCTGATGCTGTAAACACCAAAAATACATTTGGTACACGTGTGTGCATCGCTTCAAATGATCCATATGCAAGTAAACTGAAGATTCAGTGGTCTTTAAATGGTGTCACGCCATGCTCATCTGGACCTGGAGTTTGCAAATGTGTCCACAGGTCATCCTGACACATGGATTTAAAACTTTGGTTATCACAGTGTTTTGTTCAGACTGTATTTTTTTCAGGTGACACCAGAGGGGATCCCGCAGTGGGTTTATTCCTATATTTGTGCTGTAAATGTAACATATTTTCAGATTCCAAACTAATGAATCCTACATCCATCATAGGAAAGGGTAAAAGTAATGACAGTAAAATGAGTATCTGGCAGAAAATTCTGTCAAGTTTGGATCTGTGAAGACTCTTGATCTGACTAATGTGTTAGGTAAATGAGAAGTACTCTGGCTTTTGTCAAAAGCCAAAAGTAGAATCAGGTTATGAGTCTCTTAGATGGTCCACAAGGATGAGAGTGTGAATGATTGTCTATCTCGAAATGTCATCTCTGTGATGGACTGGTGACCCGACCAGGGTGTTGTCGGCACAATGCAGCTCCGGCTGCCCATGAGCCTACGGGGACTGAAGGAGATGGATGAGCACAGTGATTTGGATCTTCAGAAAGATGTAGTAGCATCAAAGACCAAATCACTGAGACAGATTAGTATTTAACAGAGAAAGTTAAAGTCACATTTCCTGAAAATGTTAAAATGTCATAACTGACTGAACATACCTATTTTAGAATAGGAGAACTTATGACCAATTTCTGGTTGCGAAATAAAACTATTTAGGAGAAGAACGTGATTTTCTCTGTTTTTGGCATCCGGAGTTATGTCACGATATTTGAATGACATATTATACAGAGAGAGTTTTTGGGAAGTGTCTTGTGCAATAAACTGATTGGATTAAATATCCACATGGACCTTAGCTCCTTAAAACCCGTGTCCTCCAGCACCAATTGTTGCTTATCAACTTATTTAGTGTGTGTGTGTGTGTGTGTGTGTGTGTGTGTGTGTGTGTGTGTGTGTGTGTGTGTGTGTGTGTGTGTGTGTGTGTGTGAGAGAGAGAGAGAGTGTGTTTGTGAGAGAGTGTGAGAGAGACTTGGACTTGGACTGTCATAAATGAAAGGAGTGTCTCAAGATACCATAGTATGTTTATGTTGTCAGTCACATGGCTGTGAAGTCATGTTCAACTCTTTGTGGACAACGTGCCTGCTGGTAGATGTTTGGTTGGTCTCTCACGCTGGATTTTAGCTTGTGACAAGAGCTGTTAACAATGCAAGAAACCGTTTTAAGCATGCGTTTGTAGTAAAACTACTAAACTCATTAGTAAAACTAATGATTGGATGATGGAAAATGTTGCTTCACATTTCATCCATGTCAACTTTCACTACATCCTCATATGTTCACTGTGGCTGTATTTGAGAGAGTCCACCTTTGATGTGTTTTATCAAATGACATTGAGATCACTGACTTAGGTCATCCTTAAGGTCATCAATTTGTTTTAAATGAGGTGTAATTATCAACTTCAAGGACAATCTTGTCATCATTTAGTGTCAAATTGCAACGTTTGGGACACAGAAGTTGATTTCATATGCAGCTGAGCTAATCAACATAAGCAGCTGGTTAACCTCTTATGACTCTATTCCACCCAACAATATCCTCTCCTCTTTTAATGAATTATTTAGTTTAATTTTCTCTCTAGTGCCAGGATGAAAATAAATGGTTCACGTGCAGAGACGTCCAAAGCACAACCTTAAGGATCATGTATTAATGAATGACTCTTTTTAACCACTTAATCCACAGTAGCAAAGAGAAACAGGCCCTCAGAGTTCTGGGTCAGTAGTCAAAAAAAATCATCTTCATTGTAAAGAGATTTTTTTTGTCTGCCAATACACTTTCACACAGATATTAGTCAACAGACAGGATGCTATCTTCTGTCCCAATTTCCCTTTATAAAGATGTGGGAGCAAACTGACGCACCCCCAGGTCAGACCCCGTGTGTCTCATGTGAACTTCAGATTGACTCAGACATGGGTTCTGCTTCTACTCGACGGCTTGACACGTCTCTTGTCCTCCATGACGTTCATGTTGCTACAATAAAACAGCACAACGGTCTCAAGTAAATGTTTATCATGCACCTGATGGCTACATTAGCTCTGTCAAACACAAAAATCTGAATCCTCATGGAAACCTAAATAAGTTTGTTAGTATTGGTGCAGTGTATTCTGACATGTTAACAATTAAGTTTTTATTGTCCAAACAAAACATCATATTTCTGTCTGTTTGGGAATGATAAAAACAGGACCCCTGCTCCGCTGTTTTTCAGTGTATCTGACCCATGAACACTTAATATAACTGATCAGAGTGTCAACATATTTCCTGGATGCTGGTACTGCTATCCACCTTGGGCTATCAACCCTTCCTTTTTACACACTTTCCTGGAAGATTTTCAGTCCAAGCTGTGAATGAGGGTCCTCTCACTTCTCATTGGTTATTGTCCTGCTACACAGCAGCACAGTCGCGTCTTTTCCTCTAAACTTGGAGGAACAGGGCATAACCCTCCCCACATTTGACCTGTGCCTCTTCCTGCCATGTTGCCCTCTTCTTGACTCTGTCTTTCTGTCATATGACAGGTTAAGCTTTAAATTTTACCATTTGTGATCTTGATCTTCTCCCATCCTCCTCCTTAAGCTGTTTCTCCTTACTAATATACAGGCCATATGTCATAGTGATGCTTGTTACAGAGGTATCAGTTTAATTAATTAATTGAACTCACTGAATGCGTGTGCGTGTGTGTGTGTGTGTGTGTGTGAAGCTATAATGTTATGCACCACTCCTTCCCCTTATCCAGTGAGGAAGCTCTTGAAGCTCAAGGGACTCATCAACCATTAACTCATAACTATTTAAAGGATCTGGGGAAAAGTTCATGTCCTCAGATTATTGTGGAAACTGCAGATTCCCAGAGAGCAGTGGATGAATTTGACAGACACACACACACACACACATCGTGCATCGTACTTCTAATGGTGGGTCATTTAGTAAAGAATGAACCTGCCAGTCAACACAGTCAACAGCATGCATGAGAATTTAAAGTTGAGATGTGGCTTCATTGAAGGACTGGGCAATATTCAGAACCGTGTCCAATCAGAAACTGTCAGCCTGATAACCAGCCAATATATTCACCTATATGATGGGTCAGGAAGGGAGCAAGATGGTTGTACTGAGTGTCGGTACAACCATCATTTCAAAACATGTTTTGAAATGTTACACTATTTGTTGGTGTATGTGTATGTGAGAGAAATACCTTGTATGTATGTTTCAGAAATGCACCGACTGTGTGTAGGGAGTGCTTAGTCCATGTTGAGCAGATGACTTCTACCTCGGTACTTTGGTACATATACCAGGCTTGACCAATAATTTTGTTTTATAGATTTTTTTTTGGTAAGAATTTAAAGTGCATCCAAACATTGGATCCACAGAGTTTTGAGCTGGCTCTAGGGACAACAAATGGACTGCATCTACATGTGCAAATGTGAGCAAAGCAGTGTATGTATATATGTATGTGTCTGTGTGTGTCCTTATATACCCTTCTCTGCATCCAAGAGTTCAATACGTTTCTTTCAAAGTCTCTGCTGTTGACTTGAGTTCAGTCACCCCGTGCTCTGACACATGAGCCACCTCATGTTCCAGCCACATTCTGACGGCAGAACATATCCTGAACATGAGTGAGTGTGTAAACCTGGCAGGCTCAGCCTTTCCATCACAATGGATGCTAGACTTATGGGACAATGATCAAAGAGTTGAATGACAGATCTGAAGGTTTGATAAGCAGCCTTTTTATTTGTTACATGAACACATTGTTATAGTTGAGATGCATGTCTGGAGTCAGATGTCGATTCTGCTGGAGAAATATTTCTGCCAGCACCAGTCTGACAGGTTTACAAGCGATACATGGTTTTGTTGTGTGTTAAGAATGCTGAGACCAGGATTGGCTGGATGAGTATGTCCATACTGCTTTTCTTCAGCCTTTTTGGCACTTCTAATATTTGTTTCCAATATTTATTCCACTTGCTCCCTGCTAGAGGTCACAGTTCATGCTGGAGCTGATCCCAGCTGTCAGTGGGGGGGCTACACCCTCAACGATTGGCCACTTCATCACAGGGCCAACATGTAAAGACAGACAACCAGTCACATTCACACCAACAGGCAAATTTAGGACCAATTAACTTGGCATGCTTTTTGGAGTGGGAGGAAGCCGGAGTACCTGGAGAGAACCCACACAGACACACTGCTGCCTTTTGTTTGCATTTTCTGACTGGATGCCATGAAACAAATCCACACATATTTACCGTCATTCTAGGTGTTTACATCTTCCAGTTTTTCCAGCCAACATCCTCAGCTGTACAACGGCACGACAGCAGCTGTCACTGATGGACGTCTGCTCTGCCCGATCCCGGTTTGGTCAAAACTCCTCCAGTGAGGAGATGCTTGATAAGTCACATGAGACGTTTGGCTGTATGCAAATGTACATACAAGCAAATTTCCTGGTTTGTTGAAGCAGTCTGTAAAACACTTTGAAAACTAGAAATGCACTCGAAGAGCGCAGACCTCTGCCAAGCAGCTAATTCCCACTCAATATTATCATATTATCTACTCTAATGAATTAATTCATAATCAAAACATGCCTTTGTCAGTAATAGTTAAATAGTTCAATTGCAACCTTCTTACAGTAATAAATAAACTCTGAACACTATTTTTTCTTTTTGTCCTTCATTTTCTTTTTGAAGATAAAAAACAAACCTCTGTACCTGGATGGGCTCGACCCCCGACATTGAAGCTCATAGACTGTGACCACAGAGATGGTCCACAGCTGCTATTGTGGAGTTACTGTATATGCTGAATGGCCCTAACTGGTTCCAGAACATTACCAATATTTAAACACCCTTCCTTGTCAGAATTTCCTGAAAATATCATTAAAATCCATCCATAACGTTTTGGGTTATTTTGCAAAAGAAACAAGCAGACAGAACATACGAATTAAAAAAAAAAAACGGCAGGTGTGTGTATAAATTGCATGTATTCATTCATTCCTGTTATTTTCCATATCCAGGAAGATCTCCAGTGACAAGATGATTTGTGACAAAATGCATGTTATTATATAGAGCAGCAGGTACTGTTCTATACTATTATATCCAATTGACAGATTTCTGCTCTACTTCACTACTTTTGCTACCTTTTTAAATAAAGGGTGATCTAGCAGTCATAAAAAACAGCAATCTGGTGGTTTTATATGAGGAGACTGTACCACCACTGTCACACTGACACTGAGTGACTGAGTGGAGGGAGAGAAGTGCAACCAGAAAGGCATGATGAGGTCTGTCAACGTGAAGCAACAGGAAATCATCTGCATCTGATGTCTACCAGCACACGCACACGCACACACACACACACACACACACACACACACACACACACACACACACACACACACACACACACACACACACACACACACACACACACACCACATGACAGTTAGCAGTCTGAACTTCTGCTGAGCCCAGACTGTCAGAGTGAGAAAATGCTTGTATAGTTCCCTTTCTATCGGTCATCACTTCCTGATACCACATAACCCCCACAATCCCCCCCCCCCCACACACACACACACACACACACACTCACACACACACTCACAAACACACACAAATGTGTCCTGTCTCTGCAGTTGTCACATATAGTTGCTCTGTGAGCTGACACCTAACACAAAGCTGATGAACAGGGTGAGTGGACCTACTGTTTTGTGTGTGTGTGTGTGTGTGGGGGGGGGGGTATATCTGCTGACCGACAATGTTTGGGACATATTAGATCAAACAATCAATGCTTATCAGACACTGGAGTCAAAGTGTGTCATCCCATCAACACTTATGATCTCCTAAGCAGGTTTAGGTTTGTTGAGAATATTCATGTGTTTAAAAAATAAGAAAATGTTCTCTTCGGTTATAATTATATTCAGCTCTGCATTTCTTGCAACTTGGTTGCACATTTGGAAAATATGTAGATGACTGTGTTGCCTTGAAATGCAGAGAAGCACATTTTCTGTGGTTTGTGCCCATTTGGAAGATGAGCAGCCTCCCCCTCATCTTGACCTGAACTTCACCTGATGATTATCAATGTTCCGGTTTCCAGACTTTGGAATTGAATATGATGAAAAATCAGAGAAACACATCTGGGTGCTGTTTTACTCAGATATGTGTCGAGAAGGCAGACGTTGTGGTTTTTAAGTGCACACTGTGCAAAGGAGTGAAGAGTAAATTCAGTACCAGCTTAGCAAGCACTACTCTCGATTCTTACTCGTGCCCCCAGACCTCTGGCTGACACAGAAGATGCTCTTTGTTTTCCATCACGTGTGTATTTGATGATTTCAGAACAGAGATGTGGGGGAAGGCCCGTGAAGGTAAATCTGCCCACAGCGGCTTCACACAAAGTCATAAAAAAAAGTGCCAGTTTCCTGAAGACAAGAGCCGGATGTCTGATGTTTTTTCTTTTAGAAGAGCAATGATACTGCGTTTGATGTGCGACACAAAACAGCTGCTCACCACCTCATCTGGTGAAATGAATCATTGTTGTATTGAATTCGTATCGATTTATCCTGTGCACTCGAGAGGGCGAGAACAAACTATATATGCTCTGCACTTTGTAAAGGTTTCTCTACAATAAAAAGATGTTTTTTATCACCTGATACACTGAAACCCTAGATCAATAACTACACTTCCTTCCGTGAGCGTTTCATTCTCATCTAGACCTGACTCAGGGCAGACATGCAGGCAGGCGCATCTATGTTTTACACACACACACACACACACACTCATGTACATTGGACAACTTGAAAAATGTGAAGAAGCCTGACACACCTTCCTCATGATATTTAAAGAGACATGTCAAGCGTTTTAAAAGGGTGCAGGTATTTATTGTCTACTTTTTTATCACGTGATGATATTAATTTGTTCTTGTGTAATTTAGCTCCGTTGGTTTCTAACTTTTGATTGGTTGACTGGACGGTTTTCCTCCTCTAGAATGGGTTTTATTTACTGAGAGCTGATAAGAGAGGTGAACCCTCAGAATCCAGCGGGGCAGGTTCTTCCTTTTGTCTCTCACCTTGCTAAATATACCAGACCGGCTTCTGTGTTTACCTCTCTTGTGTCCTAGTCTGTTCTAGCTCCTTGCTCCTCTTTTAGGTTTGTGTGTGTGTGTGTGTGTGTGTGTGTATGTATACATATAACAGAGGAACATGGGAACATGATGCTCAGCGACCCCTTGCATTCTGTGTCAGGTTTTCCTGGAATCAATCAGTACAGGGATGAAATGTAATGTGGTGAATGAATATTTCACGTCTCTGTCTGACCTCGTTTTCCTTGGCTGCTGCTTGTATGCCTGGAGGCCAGCAGATATATAACTGTTTAACCTTTTAATTGTAAGTCAGCACAAGCTGTCCCTCCTTTAACAACCATATCCTATTTTGTGCTCATTTAACATGGGGTGATGCGTTGTGCCAGCCAACTAACTGGTACAGGACCCTGCCAGACCTGCCTTGGAGTGCACTGTTGGCCGTTTGTTATGATGTCACAACTGAGGCCATAACGGATGGAAACAACTCCTACATGCAACACTTTTGCCTGGCAGACTAGTTCTGACATGTGGAAATGTGAGACACCGCCACAAGTGTCGCACACGTGCTCGCACACACCCACTTGCAAACACAGCACACACTAAACAGCATTAATAATCATCTGTCTCCTTTTATCGTGTGTGACAGGGTGTTAGCCTACACAAAGGTAACAGATCTAAACATGTTGAAGGCAAGTTTTTTTTTCTCATGAACACCATCAGGTGGAAAGTTGTGTAAATCAGTTGTTTTCCAACATGGACCATGTTTTCATCTGTGTGAAAAGAGATGTATTTTTTCTTATTATTTACTGGAATTAAGCTCTGATTCAGCTCAGGTCTGATTCGTTTCCTCAGTGCCAGCATCACAGAGAGGTTTTGCTGCAGGGATGGGTTAAAGTATAAGTCTGACACATGAGTTTGGCCTAAAGAGAAGTCGCACTGGTACAGGAAGACGACATCAATTCACACTTTACTGAAGACTGAGACCTGCTACAGACAAGAGGAGATCACGTTGTCACAGTTTTTAACTGCTTTTTGTTTGATAGAACAATTACATGTACTCATACTTAAGTTTGTTTAACAGATAATGTTATTAGCCTTTCAGAGACCATCGGTCTAAAATATAAGTTTTAACTACTTCCATTTTACAGACTGTTGTCTGTTTTACGTATAATTTACTACACTTCACAAACCAGGCTGCTTTATTTAGTTTAATTTTTATATGTATATGGTTACTTTTAACAACATATTTTGATTGGTTTCATTATATCTTGTAGGAACATAAACATATGCTAATGTTTTTTTGTATTGTTTTATCTGTCATATCCACCCATTCGTCTCTTTGAATGTTTTTATCCCTCTGCTGTTTCCTCACACCTGAGATAATTACCTCAGCTCCCTGTTCGTCAGTGTGTTTATTATTTATTCTCGCATTATGAGCTGGGGGATATGATTTTCTATTGTTTCAGCAAATTGACTGATTGATTAAAAAATTGATTGATTAGATGTTCGTGTATTGACCTAGAGTGTATAGATACAGAGATGTCTGTCGATAAATAGTGACACTTATTATCACAATGTGAGTCATTTATGGAGAAAACAAGGTGCTAATATTTGATAGACTATAGCGCCCCAGGCGGATTATATTATTTCTATCTGGCAGTTGCCAGTTAAGTCTAATCATTTTAACACAAACATATGGGAAAAGGAGCACAAACAGCCTTTTTCTTTGTATGTTCAAAAGCCCACAAGTGACATGAGCAACTTGAATATCCTAAAACATGGGGGTTTCTCCAAGTCTCCAGGGTGCAGTTAAAATCTTGAAATTGTCTGGGGATTTGCCCCCACGTCACCCTTCTCACTTTATCTCTCATCTGTAGAGCTCCCGCGCACTCGTCTACCGGGACATAAGTCGATCCAGTGCTTGCTGTTTCAAGTTGGAAATGGCTGGCGACCAGCCGATAAATTGAAAAAAGAACCAGGTTTCTCTGGATATTAATAGTCAGCATTTTCCCCCAAAGCAGATTCCAAGCTGGTGGAAGCTTGTGGACAAGCACATGTTCTTTTTTTTTCCCACCCGCTTTCCCTGACAATATCATAGTGATGTGAATTTTATGTGGATCCCCTGCTGATTCTTGTTGGCACATTCCAAACAAGTCAAAAGGAAACAATAAGTAATTGAGTGAAGAGGATGTTTTTTTTTCCACAGGGATGTTTTGCCAGGTAATTCAGAGACATTTATACACACTGTGCCTACAGAGTATTCTTATTTTAGTTTTGACCTGTTGCATAAGTCAGCACATTCTTTGTTGCATGGTCTGTTTTTCTGTTGTTGGCACTGGAGGTTGATTAGAACCAGGTTTATTTTGAGACTGAATGTTGGTCACACAAAGGTTGTGTTTGGCCGGCCAGGTGGGGCAGGTCATTGACCTTTTACTATTATTCATAACCTGTTGATCTCCAATACTACAATAATCTGTCAGAAGACCACAATGAATACTCAAGTCATGTTTACCAACTAGTGAGATCTGCGGTACAAAGACTAAAATTAAATTACTGCCTAAGTTCATGCTGTTTCCATTCTGCCATTTAATGCACATTTAGTAAGTGTTGCATTAGTATCTCAGTTGTAAAGACGCTCGACACACACAGTTTGAGGATTATTATTATTATTATGCTCTACACCAAATTGTGAAGGATTTGAAGTTGGACTTAAATAAAGCAATATCAATATTGAAGGGACAAGTTGTGCCGACCATTATAAAGAACAGATTTTATCACCACACAACTTTGGCCTCGGTTTGACTGGATTGTTAGGACACTGTGGTAAGCTGTAATTACTGGACTTTGAGCTTTTCGACTCATATTTCTGACAACCTGAGTCTCAGAGAATCCGTTCAGTCATAGGTTCTCTGCGGAAACATGTTTGATGACAGATCTGCTTGTTGATTTCAGTGATTTTTTTGAATGTTCTCTAGGTCCCATCAAATTTCGCAATTTGTAATAATTATTTCAGCCCTCAGAAGGTGCAGGCTGTTCCGAGCACATAGCTCGAATCTGACCTCTTTGGCAGACAAACAGACTCAAACAATCTTGTGTTCTGCGTTCTTTGCTTGGGCAATCGCACGGCGAGCCACCCAAACAGCAGCAGAGGAAGACGGTGTTTTGAGGAGAAGAGATGTTCCTCATTGCCAGAGTTCGTCTTGTTCTCGCTGTGACACAGTCTGCCTCCCTGTTGACGAGATAACAGATTGCAGGAGCGAGCAGAAGGACTGGGGGTGCTCGTCCTGGTGCTGTTATGTGTTTGTATGAGTAACCTGTCATTTCATTTCTGAGCTCATCAACAAACATTTTCAGTCAACTCTTGGTTTCCTCCTCACCTTATTGTATCCTCCTCCTCGTCACTCTCTTGTCCTCCCTTCTCCTCTCTCTCTTCCTCTTTATTTCAAATTCTTTTGGTGTTGTTTTCTTTTAACAAGGACATACACTGTCAATATTGCATCAGCTACCACGTCACTGCAGCTTCTCTCTCCTCAGCAGACATGGTGGACACGCAGCAGCTCTTAGCCTGGCCAGTCGGATTCAGTCTGAGCGCCGTGGATCTGTCAGAGCTGGATGACAGCTCCCACTCCCTGGACATGAAGCATTTGTCCACGTTAGACTACGCCTCCCTCTCCTCCTCCTCCTCCATCCCCTCCACTCTGTCTCCCCCGCATGTATCCTCCATCTCCTCCGTCGGCGTGGCCTATGACCCCAGTCCGCCACAGACTGACGACCATGTGACTAACGTGGACTACACCAGCCTCCAAAGCTACAGGATGGAGCAAGACATGCACAGTAAGTATCCGGCGTCCACATTTGTGATGTTTTTAACTGTGAAAATATTCAACACATCTGCCGAGAAGGTTATTTTCTATGAGTTAGAACCAGTTCAGAGTAAATTATGTATTAACTTTTTCTCTGCGTGCTTGTCAGATCTAATCAAGCTGGAGCCAGAGTCACCTCCACAGTACTCTGAGAGTCCAGTGTTCTCCAAGCTCCAGGATGACGCATCGACAGCAGCGCTAAACATCGAGTGTCGAGTGTGTGGAGATAAAGCCTCTGGGTTTCATTATGGTGTGCATGCCTGCGAGGGCTGTAAGGTAGGACTGAAAGAAAAGCTGCAAAAAAAAAAAGGATTGTAATACTCTGAAACAGGTTTTCCTGTTTCCCATAGCATGAAAGTAGGAAATCCTCATCATAGAATCTAAGGGGAATAAATATCAAACAATAACAGAAGTAGTTGTAGTTACTCTGCATAGTTTTCATACTTTGATTCAAAATGTAATTAATTAGAAAATGAGTTGTTTGTGTTAATATATTTTAATGTATGTACCACTTCACCACTGCTCAGCTCTCTCTCTCTCTCCTCTGTGCTTAGTAACACTTTGCTTTAAATCAAGCCTTATGTGAATCCTAAACACATAAAATCCTCTCACCATTTTGTTGTTCGATAACCACACACCCTGTCCTTCACTGAGGGCCTGTGGACAGACACGAGTACAGCCAGACTCTTTGCTCTAACACTTTAACTGTAGTAGAACATGGTACACATTCCACCCACCATTTACACATCGTCTGAACACTGTGACTACTTTCAATCCTATGCACAGTCTTCTTAAGCAAGGTGGAGGGATTGACAAGAGTAGCAGATACCTCGAGTATCTGCTCTTCCAAACTCTGGCGTAGCTTGAAGCTTCAAATCTTTGGTTACATGCCTTCATTCAGAAACAACTGCTGTGTAAAACACTGATAGTTCTTTCAAAATGGTGTTACATTATTTTGTTACTTGTAGCATCCATTTGTAGTGTTTAAAGTTCAGTGTAAATCCTTGAAATTATATTTGAATGATGGGATAGGCAACTCTTTTACAGTTATTATTAGTATCATTACTACTACTATTAGAATGAAATATATACCCCTGAATATGTGGTATGAACAATGATTGGCCTGCAACTGGTCAAACACTTAACCAGTTCAGTCGAGGGTTTGAGAAGATTTTAAAAATGGATTCTCACCATGACCATGAGGAAGAGACACACACACACACACACACACACACACACACACACACACAGTATTTTAGACTAATATTCATAAAGGCTTTTGGGAAATAACCAGGAGATAAGAGTTGTCAGAAGGAATGTGTGAACGGACTGGGGTATCAAGGAAGACCGAAGAACGGTGAACTGTGGGGGTGTGTGGGAATGCAATTCATCAGCAGTGTCTTTGTCACACACTGGAGGATCTAGTGTTACATACTGTACCTCCAGAGGCAGAACATAGTCAAGGTAGAGTATTCATTGTTCTCTCCAAGTCTCAGGGGAAGCTGGTGAGATGACGGGGTCAGCCAAGCAGGCAAGCTCTTAATTGTTTCAAAGCAGAAAACATTCTTTATAGAGGTGGAGTCTTAACCCCCTTTAACTTCCTCGGCCTTTAAATAACCTTGGATTTAAAAAAAGGAACAGCTGCTGATTACAGTAATGACGACACTAACACATCGGCATCCTCTTTTTACCTTCTTTACACATCAACACGCATCTGTTTCTGATAGCTGTCTTTGTCAGCAGGGTTGTCTGAGCGCTGGGAACTTTATCACAGCTAATAGCTGAGAAAAGAGTCTTATGGCTTTGTTGGTAATGAAGTCAAGAACATCAAAGCTCAGAGTGCAATCTATTTTTTTTCCTTCTCAAACTTGTTCGTAGTATGATTGATTTCTTTCCCAGATTGGACGTTAGTTACACGTTTACAGTCTACATCTGTCAGAATCTGACTATCATCAGCTGACAGGAGCATGATGATGGACTATTAGATCAGTAGATATATCCTCCTATGTGTTGGTATATACAATCTTTGCAAACTAATGATGACTGAAAAGTGAAGACATAGTAAATAATGTGAACATAAATGTCAGTCTCTGTAAAAGTTATTTGGTAACGAAAATTGGCATTGCTATGTTAGCTCTATTGCCAACTTGGACTAACTGGCATTTGAATAATGTGTCAATGTAAATACGTCACAAAAATCATTAGTGACAATTCGAATCAGCAGATAAATCTGCTCTGTTTTCTCTTTTGCTCCTAAATGTGAATTTCTCATATGAAATCCAGAAGCAGGAGATTTTAGATTTGCTGATGATCTATCTGTAATCCACTTGCTTTCTTTTCCATAGGGTTTCTTCAGACGCACAATCAGGTTAAAGCTGGTTTACGATCACTGTGACCTTCACTGTCGCATCCACAAGAAGTCTCGCAACAAATGTCAGTACTGTCGCTTTCAGAAGTGCCTGAATGTCGGCATGTCACACAACGGTAAGATTCACTTCCGTACACAGTCTGTTTGCGTTCTTTATACATATGTCTGACTTGAACATTTAGAATAAAGCAATGAAAATACCAAATCCATATTTCATCTATCAATACGACAACTGTAAATCTCTTAAAGCCATTTCATCTATTAAGTACCATGTCACGCTCAGGAAATACGTCCATGCAGACTGACTCAGCTGACTCAGCTGACTCAGACCCAAAAAAAAACAACAAAATGACCAATGAAGTTTGGAAATGAGAATGTGTGTCTGGTTGTGTACCCCCAATACAGTAAAGAAAAGGATGATTTGATATGAAACATAACAATAATGAGCTTTAGAGTCAATGTGAAATGTTTTTTTCCACAATTGTGCCCTTTTTTAAGAATGTGCCCTGATTAATTTCCATTCATTGACTCACAGTGACTCTGAATTAAATGTAATTTGAACAAGTTGGACACTTAATTCTCAAAATTGAAAGTGAATTTCATGACTTGAGCTCAGCATTGGTCTACATTTCAGCATTGTTGGAAAAATAATGGTATGTTTTTTTTGTAATTGTTCCACGTCAATATAGTTTCAAAACACACAATCTTGCTGCACATGGTGTACCTACAGGCCTACATGTCCCACACTTAACACTGCACCAGTTAGTGCTGAATGTGTGGGTGTGTACTGATCATGCTTGACTGACACAGAATCTCCTGTTGTTACACCTGCTGGGGTGGGGACACCAACAGCTTTGAGGTATGAAGTAGGAAGTTGATTTGCACTGCCGACAAGAGAGCATTTTTTAGAAGGGCAAGAGAGAGGTAGAGCGTAAGCGTGAGACACGTAAAATAAGAAACACCTGTCACGTAGTCTTTATCTTTATAGTCTGACTGGTGAATATGCCATGTGGCAAACTTTTCAAGTGAGGCGTGAGGTGACAAAACATCAGTAGTTGTGGATGTCATGAAAGAGTCATTTGAGCCACACACCGAACTGGCCCTCCAGCTTTGCAGTCGTCCGGTTCGAAGCCCCCGCCCAAAGCTTAGCAGGGTCCAGAAGAGATGGCACTGGTTTCGGCTGGTTTCAGACAGAAGATGAGCTGATAAACTCCCTCCACCAGGTCTGTTTACGAGACACTTACAGAACAGCACCATGCTGCTTGAGATCCAACAAATGTTGCCATCAATGACTGCGCCCTCAACAGAGGCACCCTTTTTTCAAATGTCTTCATGGGAAAAAACGTGGCAAAGCCAGAAGCAGCAAATTGAAGCCAGAAGCAGCAAAACCTTTACTAATATTCTGGAAGTTGGAGTTGAATCATCAACACGTTTGTGAGATTCAATGATATACAACAAAATACAATGATATAAATATAAAGTCTGCCTTTCAGTAATCTGACGCCTCCACCTCAAACTCACAGCTTTGTTTGGATTCTGCTAACTCATAGCCAGTGAGAATAGTGTTGTTGCATCATCTACGCTTCTATCATTAGTTATTGACTTCTTCATCTGCCACCATATCATGTCACTCTTTAATTTCATGTGCTGCCGTGTTTGCTTTGTAAATGCGCTCTGTGAGGGTTCAATCAATAATTGACATGTCAGAGTACATAGACCTTGACTGATCTCTCCAATCTGCTGTGTCACTGCTTTGGGCTCGTCGCCCAGTTGGTGCAGAAAGCACCTTACGTTGTATTCAGTTGAGGTGTGGTTTCATCACACAGTCAGAATTGCACAATCACACACAAACAAGTGAATGTATACAGCCTTAAACACAGCATACAGCACATTGCATGTGGGACAGGCATTTCCAATACTGTATAGTTTGAACAATTTTGACTAAAACTGTAAACACAAAGAGGAAACCGTTTTTACCACAATTTAAAATACTGATCAAATAAAACTCATAAAAAGGATTTGTAACACACTGCGGAGATATACCCATGTAATAAAATCATAAATGCATTATCAAAGGAAAAGAAATCAAACCCTTTTATGAGCCTCACCTCAAGTAATGAACTTCATTGTGTTGAAATTTGTGACTCCAACAGTTGTGTGTTACACACAGGGACGTTATAGTTTGTTACAGTCTCCATGAATCTCCAAACCATGTAAAGGGACTGACAGCAGGCCTGTTGGAAACGCTGTTTCCTCACAGTCTCCTCGTGAAAACATGGACAAAAATCATCCCAAAGGCAGTGTTGAGAAATAGTGAAATGAAACATTTCCACAGAAAAACATCTGGACTGAATTGTCTCATCTTTCATTGCATAGGTTTACAGGGAATAATTACGACGTGGGGATTGTTATCCAGTGGGTTTTATGTGCTGGACGGATTCACTGGAACACATGAAGTGCGTTGTCACCCTAACTAATGTAGAAATAAAAGTTCTGCTGCCTTCTCTGCACACGTAATGTTAAGAAAATCCAAACACACGGCACATTTTCATCATCTTCATGACTTTTTTGAAGACTACTTTTTGTATTATCGTTAGTGTCACGTGTCACGTCCATTAATGTCTGTTTCTCTCGTCTGCTTCTGCTCCCAGCCATTCGTTTTGGCCGAATGCCCCAGGCAGAGAAGGAGAAACTGCTCGCTGAGGTCTCGTCTGATGTGGACCACATTCACCCAGAGGCAGCCGATCTGAGGGCTTTAGCCAAGCTTTTGTACGAGGCCTATCTGAAATACTTCCCCCTCACCAAGGCCAAGGCCAGGGCCATCCTCTCTGGGAAGACCACAGACAACGCAGTGAGCAGCAGCAGCAGTGCTTTGCATTTGGATTAACACTTAAACATAGTATTTGTGTGTATTAATTTATACTGTACATTAACAGTCATGAGGAAAATAATCCAAACATGTTGAGTGTTTAAGTCATATCAGTTTAAATGAAAGTATTCTTCACACGTTCATTTTAGTAGAACTCAGGAGGTCTGTGCAGACTGAGAAGTGGAGGAACTGGTTTCTACACGTCTTTGCTCCTCTCAGATTACAGTGGTTAAGAAATGGGACAGGAATTACGAGTCTGATAAAGCTCAACATTCTTATTGCAAATCATGTATGTAAGTGAGCTGTTGGGAAATTAATGATATCAGTGTATATGTCATTTGTATTAATAATTGTATATTTGTACGAATAAGGAAATTCACTTCCGTTCACTCCAGTTACAGATTGGAGAAAGAATATCTATAGTGGTGATTTTATAACTCCTGTAGTACAGCCTTCTGATGTACGCATTCAAGTATACAAACAACAAGATAAAAAATAAGGAATAAAACGCTGTATGCTGTGGACTAAAAATATAGGTAAACAATGATATGTGTACATGGAAACACAGCAGCAAAAATGTATATCTGCACGATAACAACAATATAATGAAGAAATACATTTTTTTAAAAAGACAAATGCCTGTTAGGGAGCATTGATACAAACTAATGGAAGAAACTGTCGTTAAATTAGAGTTATATCATCAATTACATCAGCTCCTGATGAAATTGACCCAAACACAGAGATTCAGGAATTTGATTTGTAGATTTGTAGATTGTAGAACATTAGTTGTTGAATATCTCTTACTCTTTTCTTCACTTTATGTCATCATTTTTGTTGTTACTTTGATTGACACGATTAGTGAGGATCGATTGCAGATGCATTATGTCTGTTTATCCTCTTCTCTGTTGGCGCCGATAAGTTCAAGGCTCCTGGGCCCGTTATGACAGTTCATCAGTGTGATAGCAGCCTGGAGTCACCACATATTTACTCAACCACAGCAAACCTCCTCAAACAAATTGGACGTAAATGATTTTAGTGCTTGTTGAATATTTACATGTCTAGTGTGCAGGGACCTGATATTAGTTGATGTTTAAACACCTTTTATATGACCAGTTACTCCTGATAGACCAGCAAAGCCTTTATTTGCTCTGGTTATTTCAAGACAAAAAACATATTTTTTTATGAAATGTTAGCATATGAGGACAGTGTGTGCTCTCAACTCTAGAGTAATATTTAGCCTTTAGAGTATTAGAGTGATTTAAAATTCTTTTAAACTATTGATAGTGAAGCTTTCTCTGCTCTCGCAGTGTTCATGTAGAAAGAGCGATGTAAAAACACTTTGTGACCAGCTGATCAACACAGTGGAGCTTTACTGTGAAAATCAGCTAAAAGAGAGTCATTATCAGATTTATATTCACAAAGTATACAAACTTAATGCATATATGTGCAACCAACCCCTTTCTGTGGCCAAAAACAACAGGTAGTTAACGCTCAGCCACCTTGGAAAAATGTGTTAAATGTAGAGCAACATCCATTTAAGCCTACTACTATTAGCCTACGCTGTGTTTCCTGTCCTGGCTCTGACTCCATTTTCATTGTCTGTGAATGCTCAGAGGGATCCCTCTGTCTACAAAGCTTCCTAGAAGGTTCCAAAGTGTCTAAGGGGGACAGAGGGTGTTGTATTGTGTGGACTATGAAGTCCAATCAGTCAATTATGATATGTAATGTTGAGCTGTGAATGTGGCTGAGAATCCAGCTTTTATTTCAGGATTAACTTTAGTAAACCCTCTTGCTGTAGCAGGCCCCAGTTCAAATCTCAGACACTCAGCAAGAGAGGAAGCAAACAGACGCACTGAGTATGTGCCAAAATGAAGAAGAAGAAAACACCCAGTTGTTTTATTCAGGCAAATGGGCTGATTGTTGATAGTAATGAACAGGCCAGTGCTCGTCATCTCCCACATTGAACTTGACCCTGCCTATGTGGAATGCCTCAGCCCGCAGCAAAGACGTATTTACTTCGCCTGTTAGAAATCTGAGATATGTGGTCGTTTGCAGATCTTGCATGATGATGCATGTGCCACGACCAAAGTGCATAGATAGTGTGTGTGAATTCCTCTGTACGTACGTCCTCAGGAGACCTATGGGACTGCTTGTTTCTCCTTCTGCTGACTGCTGTCATGTTTTCATATAAATCTTTCTTCTTCCACATGTTCTTGACTTCCAGCCTTTTGTCATCCATGACATGAAGTCTCTAATGGAAGGAGAACAGTTCATTAACTGCAAGCAGATTCCCTTTCAGGAGCACCAGCAACACACCCCTGCCCTTACCCTCGCACATGGCGGTCAGTGGTAATCACTTCATTTGCCCTGAACTGAGTAAAACTACCAGTTTTTCCTTCCAGCTCTAAAGTTGGACTTAATCATCAGAGAGTTTATTGTTTTTTTTTTTTTATTCATCACAGTGGCCCTTCCTGGGTCGGAGTATGGGATCACAGGAATGACGAGCATCACTGGACAAGCACCAGCGGATGCTGTGGAGCTGCGTTTCTTCCATAGCTGTCAGTCACGGTCAGCTGAGGCGGTGAGGGAGGTGACAGAGTTTGCCAAGAGCATCCCAGGATTCATCGACCTGGATCTCAATGATCAGGTGAGATGCAGCACACCCGCGCGTGTTTATGTGTGTGTGGTTCAGACAGCTGTAAAGCACTTTGTCATTGGCTGATTGTTTGCATTATCAGTTTTATGACTGTGGAACATTTCCTAATGACAACCGAAATATCAGTGCTTCACCTTGACCCCTTTTCCATTCTCAGGTGACTTTACTTAAGTACGGCGTCATTGAGGTCCTGATCATCATGATGTCACCTCTGATGAACAAAGACGGGACGCTGATCTCCTATGGACAGATCTTCATGACCAGAGAGTTCCTCAAGAGTCTCAGGAAACCCTTCTGCCAAATGTTGGAACCAAAGTTTGAGTTCTCCGTTAAGTTCAACATGCTCGAGCTGGACGACAGCGACATGGCGCTGTTTCTAGCTGTCATCATCCTCAGCGGAGGTGCGTGTCTATTATTGTCTTTAACATACCTTTCTGTAGCCAAACAAGACATGGACACACAGTCGTCCTCTCTTGACCTTTTTTATTAACTGACAGGGGGGAACAAGGTGTTTGTGATGTGATAACAGTAAACCTCAACAATCACATGCTTCAGGACATTCAGTCAGAGCAAATGTGATGGGTGAAGAAAAATGAAAATATAAACGTTCATTTATTGGTGATTGCTCCTGCTGTTGACGTGTTGGGACAAATCCGCATAGATTGGTCTAATACTGCTGATAAGTCAAGCCTTGAACCCACAGGGGCTCAAACCAGACATTTGAGTCAATTATTAACTGGAATGAGCACGATTGGAGGAAATGGAGATACATGACCTCTTTTAAATGATTTTCAACTGAAGCTAACCTGGTGCAGGTGTCGTTTCCTTGGTACTTGACAGTAGATGTATCCTCTCACAGTGGTCATCCTCCCCTTCTGTGTTCAGATCGTCCCGGCCTTCTCAACGTGAAGCCCATTGAGCAGCTCCAGGAGACAGTGCTCCATTCGCTGGAACTGCAGCTCAAGTTAAACCACCCAGAGTCTCTGCAACTGTTCGCCAAGCTGCTGCAGAAAATGACCGATCTGCGGCAGATCGTCACCGACCACGTCCACCTCATTCAGCTTTTGAAGAAGACCGAGGTGGACATGTGCTTACACCCACTGCTGCAGGAGATCATGAAGGACCTGTATTAGAGTGTAGTGTACTGACGAGGGGCTGAAGAGGGACTTCATTTTGAAATCATGGGTTGTCAAATGAATCAGTGAAGCACTTGTGAACTTAGAGGCGGGATGACTGATACTGAAAGGACGATGGGGAGAAACGGGAAGAGAGAAATCAAGGAAATAAAGACAAAATGTGTGTTGTATCTTGTCTAGACAGCCGCATGTGAATAACTACTGCTCCTGGAACTGCTGCCAACTTACAAAACCATATCTGGACGCTCAGGAGACGTTCCTTGTGGAGAAATGTAGCACTGTGAAGATCTGACACCATATGTGACAGTATTCTGTTGTTCCAGTCGCAGCTATGTTGCATTCCAACCATAATTGGCAGAAGTGTTAACATGCTTCAGTACCTCTGTGAACATGAACACACACACACACACACACCATGCATAGCCGTCCTCATGGGGACATTCATTTAGATTCTTTTTCAGCCTTAATGGTAAAGAATAAGCCAATACCATCGTCTGGTTTAAAACAAAGAGGTTCACACATGTCTACACACACACACACACACGTGTTCTCTGTTTTGGAATCAGGGTGAAGGTGCTATTTTTTTAATCAGCTTTACCCAAAGACAACATTATTTTTTTCTTTTCTTCTTTTGAAGAACCCGTGAGGATCTCTTAAGATCACCAAGAGAATCTTCTGCTCTATGTGAGAAAAAAGCCATATTGTGTAGATATTATATATAATAATGTTCTTGTATGGTATTTTTGTACGGCTGAAATTGGCAGTTTTATCTCAAATTCTGGAAGTGTTAATCTTTGCTATGAGATTATTTTATATCTATGCAAGGTTTCTACTGTGTCTGAACAGCGATCAAATGTTCTGATGGCGGCTTTTGGGTGGGCTGGTTACACAGAGGGATTGGATTCCGAAATAAGAAATTTGCTGAAAATAAATAAAAGATATTTTCTAACTCCGTCTCATGTTCAAAGTTGCACACAATTTCCAAATAACACCTAATTTAAACTGTGTCACACAGCCACACTCTTGCAAATGTGTTTCACAGTCATGACATCAGCGGCCCTCAGCGTCTCTTTCCAAACACGCACACACCCTGTCGGAACGATTGCAACATGTGAACTATGATGAACCATTGATCCGCAGACAAAGGGGTTGGAAACTTGTTGTGGGGTGTGAGCCCAAGGTTCTTTAATAGGATCCAAAACGCAGGAGAATTCACACGGTGAAACAGGATGCGCCGATAAACAGACAGTTTATTGCACAAGCAGGTAATAAACAAACGAGAGAAAACAACAACGCAAAATCAGCCGATAAACAGAAAATCACTGCACCGTGGCGAGCGGGCAGGAGACAAACGATGCGGAAAGAAAACGAAGCCACTAGGGCAGGAAGAAAACACGAAAACAGAAATTGCTCCACAAAAATGGGAGAGTCGAAAACAGAAAGCGCACCTAAAGGTGGGATGAATAAACGAGAACGAGAATAATCGGAATACAGGTAATAAACGCGGGAGAAAATGGCTGGAGAGTAAGGCATGGGAGCACAAACAATCTGGCAGTGGGGTGGAGCCAGAGTGCAGCTTAAGAGCAGGAGCAATCAGTGCACTGATCAGGATCAGGTGCACTGATTGCTCCTCAATCAGTCTGGCCACACCTCCACTGCCACACAGAGGGAAGAGAAAACAAAACACAAAGAAAACTGACAACCATGACAAAACTGTTTGGATATGTTGCTTTGAAGGTTTTTTTTTCTTCACGAAGTTATGGGTATCACCTTCTCCCTTTTTTCAAACAGATCAGGTTACAGAAGGGAGACACAGCGTGGGTCACGTGATGCCACATGATCAGAGTCCAAG